>JAOWBR010177343.1:0-10949 GCA_028571145.1 Dionaea muscipula
TGCAGTCCAAAAGTTATCACTGCATACACAGAAGGGAAATGTTTTAACTCAACAGTGCCCTTTTTTTCAATATACGTCTTAGCTGGATGTTTGTTGCTAATTTATGATGCGCATTTATTTTTTCGTTTGTGGTAAATTTATGTACCCTTTGATGGTGTGCTAGATTGACCCTGAGCTTGCCAAGGCTGAAGCTGACAAGGTTGAAGATGATGAAGAACTTAGGAAGAGACTCTGGCTTATGGTTGCTAAGCACGTAATTGAGATGGAAATGGGAGCTAAGCGGGAAAACATAAGAAAAGCTATTGCTTTCCTTACGGAAACTGATGGCCTTCTGAAAATCGAGGATATTTTGCCATTCTTTCCGGATTTTGCTCTGATTGATGATTTCAGGGTAAGAATCTTACCAGCTAGGTTGGGCTTACTTTAATTGATAAACGTAGATAAATGTGTACCCTTAAAGGAGGTTTCATTTATAGTCTGTCCATGGGGTGCTATATTGGATAGTTGGTATCAGTTATAGCCAAGTCCCATATTAAGTTCTTATTTCTTAAGGTTCAGGTAAGTCGATGCTATGGGTTCCATGTCCTAGGAGGATGATCTTGGTTATTCATCTGCATCAGGAAAAGTGTTGTGTTTCCTTCTTGTTATTTGTAGTTCGTCTCTACCCTGCTGTTCTATGAAATTTTTCCTTGAGCTTCACATGTGTTTTTGGGTCACATTACATCGTAGTTCTAATAGTTTAAAAAATTGTGGTCATGGGAATGTTAAAATTATTTCCTGTCACGTGCTTGAGTAGTGTGCTTCGTTTGACAGCTCTGCCATCTTTACTGCATATTATCGCATTTGTTTTGTCTGTAGTGGGCTTGTCTTGTATGTTCTAGGACGTACAAGAAGGTAGTGGAATATGTTTCAGGAGCAATGTCTTTCATCCCAGTTAGCATGCTTAGACTGCTTTGTAGGTAAAGGTTGTTTTTAGATGAGGTTGTTCTACCAGGTCCAACTGGACATGCATCCTCTGTAAGTTTTGTTTATTTAATTTGCTTTTCTATATTGTATTCGTTTTGATTGTAACTATTCTATGGTGTAATCAGTGAGTTCTGCTTTGATCACATTTATGGTGAGTTAGAAAGGCAATGAGAGAAGTTATTCTTTCCTGGTTGCTAACTATGGGAAGTTGCATCTGCTTTTTCTAGTGCCTTCAGAAACATGGCATGGATTTTTATGCTTGCGTCCTGGATGCACCTTTCTTCCTGATAATTTTTCCACATTTTCTTTCTATCCCGGTTCATCAAGCTAGAACAGCTAACATTTCTGAAATTTAACTTCTAGTCACTTCTGTGATTATGGTGATTGCAGCTTCCATTTTCAGCAATGTCTTTGGATTTGCCTTTCCTCATCCGTATTGGGTAGAGATTAACTTTGTATATCTACTTCTGCAGGAGGCAATTTGCTCATCTTTGGAGGATTACAACAAGCAAATTGAGTTACTTAAAGAGGAGATGAATGATGCTACACGTGGTGCAGACAGTATCAGAAATGATATTAGTGCTCTGGCTCAAAGATATGCAGTCATTGAACGCGATGAAGATTGTGGGGTAAGAATTTCTGCTTTAAGAGATGGAACCAATCTCTTTATTGGTGTCAAGAGTAGGGGTCTGATCTTGCTTTATTTGGCAGACTTCGGTGAATGGGACACTTTCAACAGATTTTAATGTTCCAAATCTTTGACTAACTGGCATTTATTTGTTGATTTGATGATAAACTTACTCAGGTTAGGCATATGTTTCTCTGAATCAACTGTTTTGATGATTAAAATTTTCGAGCTTTTCGTCAAATGTTTCTCTGAATCAACTTACTAGAGGTTGCTCATACTTCCATTTGAAAGGTTGATTTTAGGTTAATGCAAATAATAAATTTCTTGAAATCAATAAAAAGGAAAATTAACCTTATCTTCTTGGAAACTTGTGTTATTATATCACCAGAATTGATCTGTTCATAGTGTCTTTATTGTCTTATGATTGAAAAATAAGAAATGTAAGCAATGAATCAACTAATAAGGGTGTGTCCATGTTTTCCACTGTAATGTGGTGAAGATTTGGAAAGACTATTGCAACCCTGGGTCTGCTAAATCTCTCTTTCTGTCCTTGTCATACAGATTCATAGATTTACTTTCTCCAGGTTACTTTGGAAACAATCAGAATTCATACCATGAGTTTCTACCTTATTATTTGAAAGCTTACTTACTATTGCCCTATGGAAGTTTCAGGTTTGTCGGCGGAAAATCCTAAATTTGGGTGGAGAATATGGAACTGCAAGAGGTTATACGCCAGTTGGTTCAATGGCTCCTTTCTATGTATTCCCATGTAGCCATGCATTTCATGGACAATGCTTGATTGCACATGTGACACGATGTACTGATCAAGATCAGGTAAGCTTATTTGTTGTTTTAGCTGAATCAATTGTTTTATATGTTCTATTGTCCTTGTACAACAACTTTAGAAATTTTTTTAGCTACATGTTGCATCATATATGCAGAGAGAGAAGGTAAAATGGAAGAAACATAAAGTGAATGGTAACAGAAGCTGGATGCATCTGAAACTTTAGTGTAAATATGGAACAACTGTCGATGTTGAATATCACGTGACATGGCGGAGACTAAAGTACGGTCATGGTGAATTTTGCAATTCGCAAACTTGGCTTGCAGATTATGTGGTTTTGGATGGTAGGTGACTCAGAATTAGTAGGAGTAAAACGAAATATATGGTGCGTATTTAAGGAGGAGGAGCAAGATGCCCTCTGAGTGATGGTGGATGGATGGGGTATTCGTAAGACGAATAAGTTTAAGTACCTAAGATGCTTATACAAGACGATGAAGAGATTGACAACAACGTAACATATACGATTAATAAAGGTTGGCAGAAATGAAAATCGTCTCAGCGGTGCTATGCGATAGGAGAATACCTATAAAACTGAAGAGTAAATTCTACCGGACCAAGATTCGTTCTGTCTTATACGGAACAAACTACTGGTCGATCAAGGAAAGTCACGCACGGAGAGTGGCGGTGGCTGGGATACGTATGTTGAAGTAGATGTGCGGTATTTGCTCGGAGGGAGCGAATAAGGAGTGAGGAGATTCATAGACAGATCGGGATGACACCGATGGTTGATAAGATGAGGGAAAGACGTCTACGTTGGATAGGTTACCTGTGGAGGAGGCCGTCGAATATGCCCACTAGGATGGGGGCGACCGAAGAAGACTTGGAGGGAGGTGATTTGTACGCACCTGGACATATTACTACTTACTATAGCAATTACTTTGCATTGAACAGAGTGGAATAAACGAATTCGTATGGCTGATCATACCTAATGAGACATGGTGCAATGGATGATAAGGATGGTGATGATGATGTGTTGTTTGTCGTTGTTTATGTATGTTGTCTTTCTTACTGTGTTTTTATATATTGCCATGTATGGTTATTTATTATCATGTGTTTTTATACATTATTATATATTGCTATATATTATTATTATTGTTATTAATATATTTAGCTCAAATATAATTTTTTTATTAAATTAAGTCAGTGTGTGTTAGGTAATCGATAGCCAACGCACTATATTTTTCGGATCTTATATGCATGTTTCCTTTGAATACGTGTAGCCAAACCCACTTAGTGAAAAGTGATCGTAGGAATGATGATGATGAAACTTGGCTTGCAGAAATTTATTGTCATTCCTTAGAAAAAAAGGGCATAAGTGTGACATTTTGCTATACATTAATATGCTGAGTTTGTGATATGCCTTACGGTTCATGAATCCCGAATCCGGGGTAGTATACTCAAACTGTTAATGTAATGAAGCAGAGTAGTAGCCTTGCCCCATGAATGCTTGAAATGGCTAAACCTTTGATTTGTGTAAATTTGAGTAGTTTTATTTAGTGAATGAAAATTTTCCAGCAACTTAATGTATTTCAGCAAGCCACTTTTAATTTTCCATTTTTTAGGTTATGAAAGTCATCATTCATTCAGCCCTAGGACTGTTGAGCTTCCGTGGAGATTTACCGATTTGCCTTATTGATTATGTGCAAGCTAATCATCTCATGGTGCCTGGCATTTGAAACGAATCACCATTAAGATGCATGCCATCTATGTTACATAGTACGACATGTTGATGCTAAGATATTTAAGGCCAGAAGGGAAGGATTGAAGCATTTGTGATGCAAGAGCATAGGTAATACCAGTGCATTAGCTGCTGCACTGTAGCAGCATAGTTTGTTTTGGAGAATTTTGCTAAATTTTGATGGTTCCATCTTTGATAACTTCTAAGTTAGTTTTGAGTCAGGGCTACGGATGTACCCATAATGTGCAGCTAATAATCTGGTCTTTTAAATCAGTCTTCACTTATACTTTAGGCATTAGAGTATCCAAAATACCATGTACATGACTACAAATTCTGAACTGAAAGTACACGTCAAGGATCAAGGATAATCACAGGAACTTTAAATTACTTGAAAGTTGGAAGTTGGGGGGGTTAAGTTTACAGTCTCTGCTTTTTTGCCCATCTGAAGACCTCATTTCTATTATATGGAGATCTCAACAATCTTGAATAACCAGGTGCCTGATGTGTGATTGCTATTTCAAAAGAATTATGAATAAAATGGTAAAAAAGCTGAACATGGAATTTGAGACGTTGTAAGCCCCCCTTGATGAGGATCTTTGGCGATGTTTCTAAGTTCATGATTTCGATAATAAACTTTCAGGTCTGGAATAGCTAGCTGCCAACCTGAAAGCATTGATGTAGAAATGCTTCATTCTTATTCATTGAATAAGATCTGCTTATGGATTCAAGTTATGTCTAATTGATTTTTAGAATCAACTTCTGCAGGCTGAATGAATTTTAGATCTACAAAAGCAACTTAGCCTGTCAGGTGGTGAGACCAGAAAGGATCTGACCTACTTCACTCCCGTAGACAAGGTCTGCTTTCGTTTCCCTCATTCATCTTTATTTTAATCGAGTTTGTTGTACCAGTGTATCTGCTGAATGTTCCTTTTAGCCCCATGAAATTGTCGGTCTGTGGTAAGATAATCCATGTAACTTGGTTGTTGGTTGCATATAATCCATGAATTACCTTCTTTCCTTATGATTTTCTTAAGTTCTTGGAATTTAGCAGACAATCACACTTTTTTCAAGCAATACATAAATAATTTTTTTTAAAAAATCCTTCAATAATTATAGGCAGTTCAATTTTCTATGTATTTTGTTTTCCAACATGTCTTCCTGCCTCTTGGCAAAGCAAAATCACATTTCTACATATTCTTATTGTGTGCCAAAGTTAGCCAAGTTGATATCACATGGATGATGGGCCTATTTAGTGCTTCAGCATCCCAGCATTGTGATTCAAGTGCTTCAACATCTTCAACTTTAGGGTTGTTTAGTTTCCTAGCAGTTGGAACTTTATAAACACCTTGAAGAAGGTTTTTCTAGCATCTTCAACTGTTCATCGTGCTAACTGATTTTCAACACTGATTCAGTTTCTCATCTTCCCACCTCTTCTTTTTTGGTAGAACATGGTTAGTTTTCTCCTTACAAACATTTTGATTTGAATTAGTGTTTATATACGTGTGTTCAATTTGATAGTTGAGCTTGAATATAGTTGTTTGATATGAATTAAGTTGAATTAGTGTTTGATTTTTTTTTTATAGTTGTTCGGTTGAATTCTGTTCACTAATTCGGTTTGATAAATCTCTTCATGAGCATCAACTGTATAGAAATGCAAAGATCCATAACATTCCAACTCAAACTCTAATTTCTTTTCTAAACCCAGACTAGGACTAGAGGCTATCATTTTAAAACCAGAATCTCTGCTCCCTGCAGTTGTAATTTTCTTCCACTCATCTCTGAATCCTTTTTTTCTTCAAATTTAGGGTTCAAAAAAATTCAGTTTTCCTACTAATCATTTTTATTTCAACTAACTTTGCTGCCTTGTCCACTACAGCTTCATTCATAGAAGATCCTCTAATTGAATTTGCACAGCGTTCTCTAGTTCGTTTTCAAATTCTCTACATATTTTACCTCAGTCCTTCAACATCATCCGACACAATCAATATTCAACATCATCCTGTTGATGATGATGGTGATGTTGATGTAAATGTGATCATGTGTGCCAGGAAAGAATGGTTAGTAGTACTGGGTTGAGGTAGTAGTTTCTGTCTTATATATAATCGTGGATTTCCTTGAACAAATTAGTTGTCTTTCCAAATAGTTCAATAATGGTTAGCAGTACTGGGTTGGGTAGTGTTTTTTACCAAGAAGATTGTTGTTGCTGGTGGTGCCGCTGTTGAGATGAAATGAGATGGAAAGGCACGCATGATAAGATACAATGTATCCAAAGTGGCCGGAAATCCACCCCTTCAAAAAATTAGATATTCATTAGCGGCATCTTTGTATCTAGCAACCTTTAGCAGCGTAGTTTTCAGTCATCTCAATGTTTTATGTTTTTTTGTGCTTAATTCTTTTTGTAAAGCTTTGTAGCTTAGCGCAATATGTTCTGTTTCAATACCTGTCTAATAATGATCTAATCATTATGTTGATTCCGTTATTTGTAGTTAGATTCGGTAATAGGCCGAATAAAACCAAATCTTTCTACGAGAATAGGATCTTATATTTAACGGTTTATGACATTATATGGTCTATTTATATTCGTTTGAATCTCTGGAATATGATCTTATATGATACCCATACTTACCATACACCATACCCTTGGTACTTCAACAACCAAAGGTACCCATCTCCTTTGCTCAATTTGTTTGAACTTACCACACTTGTGAAGTTGTCTAAAGTTGGAGGTGAGTTTTATACAACTTCTCAACGTCAACAATCCCTAACAACAATTAGTTGAGTTTTATACATCTCTAAAGGTGATGCATAATTTCATTGCATTCACGTCTTTCAAATTCTCCATCGGGTGAAAATTGATGCTTTCTACATAGGGTGAGGATATCCAACATAACAAAAAAAAAAAAAAATGGAATCAAATCAGTTGAGAATTTTTTCGAAAAGTGCCATGTAGCGTGATGATCAACGTGGTGAGGATCAAACAATAAAGCAATGAGGATGCCCCAAGTCCTTGAATGTCTTCCATGACTCATTAGGCATTATGATCCGTTTACTTGGCTCATTAGCATAATTAATATCCAACAACTAAATAATTTGTAATGTTTAGGAAGTCAAACTTGGCTCGGTAGGGCTATGGATAATACCAGTCATGTTTTCATTCTCATATACTACGTTTATTATATGCTTTTTTCATTCTCACCTATTCCATAAAATCTGATTGCACTAAACCTGGTATGCAATGATATATGTTTTATTCGTTCATTAGGATACGGATAAATACCAAGCAAAGAGGATGTTGATGTTTTTTGTAATAAGAAGCAAGATCACATCTCTAAAGGTGATCCCTAACATAATTACACACCATATCATATCGAAGGTAATTACATAGGTATTTTAGTGCGACTGTTGCACGGTTCTAATACACAATTTTTCTTTTTGATTTTGTTTCGTGTTTTTGATAGGGTACAAGGATGGAATTGTTGTTCTAGATGGTTCTGGTGACAATAAGGCTATTGAAGAAGTATGTGAGCCGTTTGTTGTTGGCTCAGCAGCGATATTGGTTGTATTTTGTAGTTGTTTTGTCTGTGTTGAGATTTGAGAGAAATTTTGTTTTAAATTATGGCCTGTTTAGATAATGTATTTTTTTAGATTTTATTTGATTATTTTTTGATTGGTTTTGTCCGAGTACAAATATTATGTTGTCAAAAATAACAGATTAGATCATTGATTGAGGATGGCACCTATTATTATAACAAAGAGAATCTGCGGGGATTCAGGGAAGCTTTATGGTGGTGGTGTTGTATTGAATATCTGTGTCTTGAGGTGATTCATTTATTTTATGCTCCTTAAAAGCACAAACAATCACTTAGTTTTCGTTCATTCTTGAGACTCAAATTATAACAGTGTACTGCATTGATTTTGATAAAACATTTTAATCAGTAATCATATTTTTTTATCCTATTTTAATTTTGAAAAGTTTTGTGATTCTGTACAATGCACGGGTTATATCTATATATATAGGAGTCGGTTATATGGAGTCCCTAAATGGAGTCCCCGTATGGAGTTCTAATCGTAATTGTCGATTAGTTTAAACGGACGTATTAGATTTGATGAATAAAATCTTAAAGAATTTAAAAAAATCTAAAAAAAGAAAAGAAAAGAAAAGAAAAAATAATAAATCCTAGAATATCCAGGATTAAATTTGGGACGTTTATTTCCCTTTGATCTATGATTGCGGTTGGACCTCCAAATAAGGGCGATAATAGGGATTTCGTTTAGCGCTTCCGATATATATATATAGGGGGCGGATCCGTGGCCACAAAAATGGACACATATTTAGATACCTTTTTTAAACCGTTGAATTTGTGCTAATCCAACAGTTTAGATTAAAAAGAAAAAAAAGAAAAAAAGAAAAAAAGAAAAACAAAAGGAGAGGAAAAAACCCTAAGGGGGAAAAAGAAACCCTAAGGGGAATTGAATTAACCTAAGCCGCTGGATCAATCCAAATCTAATGGCTGAAAAAACGTGTCTATATATGTGTCTATTTTTATGGCCATGGATCCGTCCCGATTATAAATATGTTTATAAAAGTTAAATTTATAATAATGTTTTTATTAAAAATTATTTTGAATTATTTTAAATTTTTTTTTACTATTCAAATGATTTTAAATTCTTTTATTCATAACATATTCACAATCAATATCTACTCCTTAGATTATATTATATAATTTTTTTTAAATTTTAGATGGTTTATAATTTTTTTATTTTTAATTTTTTTTTCGCGTGCGGTGCACTGGTTATTCCTAATCTATATTACAAAACACAACTTTCTTATAAATATCACATTACACACCTATAAACATCATATCATAAATTTATAAATGTATAAACTCATTTAAATTTTATCTTTATCTTTACAACAACTTAACCTTATATATTAATGATAATTATAAATATTTTTATGAAATTTAAATTTTTAATAAAAGTTATTGGATAATTTTTTTTAAAATTTTGCTTATGATAACATAGAAAAATAACAATATTTTTTATTAAAAAGTAAAATACTGTACAGGTAGAATGCATTCCTCGGGGCGGACCCCGCGACTGAAACCTTCCAGACCACACACCGCAGGTCGATACGTGGCTCCACTGGTTGCTTAACATGTGGCATCACTAGGATATTGACACGTCTCTTCACTAGCTGAATGACACATTGCTCTACTCGTTGCATGACACCTCGCAAACTGGAGGGGTAAAATAGGGAATTCTTGTGAAATGTTTCCCTATAAATACCTCCTACCCTTCAAGGTATTATTCCTTCAAAATATTCAGGTCTCACTTATTTTCAGTATTCTTTTGAGATTTCCTATCTTCAGAGATCCCACACTGACTTAAGAATTGGAGAGAGACCCCGAGCAGCAGTGTCAGACCTTGTCTGACGATCTACTTCTACGCAGATCACAAGATCTACATCTAGGCGACTTGCGACCTGTGGTCCGAAGAATAGATTTGACAGATTGTGATGTACTTTTGACGCAAAAGACGACAACGAAATTTTCAACCGTCATCATTTAGCAGCGTCTGTGGGAACTTGTGATCTGAATAAACAGTGTCTCTATTATGGTTGATAGGCAGGTTCAAGTTCACCAATCATGGGTGAATGACAATGAGTCACAGGATCGTCTTCCTAAGGTCATTGTCGATCTGCGGGCTAACGATCTCCATCCCCGTGAGGGATTGGAGGATTTGCGGACTCCTCTTGGTAGTCCGAGGCCCACACAACAACACTAGAGGTAGGCTAATGCCCCTGGGGTGATGGATCATAATGCTGAGATCGATTCCCTCGAAGATTAGATCACGTGGATATCATAAGTACAACAGCAGATGCTGCAATTACTACAAAGGTAACTTACCCTTCCAGCCAGTCAGCCCGTAGAGCCTCAGCGGTTTGGATTGAACTCCTACGCCTCATCTGCCCAGGGGTCGATTATGAGAGAAGAGGAAGTGCGTCCTATTCATGGCCCTCAGGCAGGGTATTCTAAGATTGAGTAGCGGATTCTCCAAACGATAATCTTCGATCCCGAGGATAACCCCGATGCCAATGGACCCCTGATTTAGGCCATGTATACTCAACCCATGCCAGATTAGTTTTGCATGCCGGTACTGGACTTATATGATGGGTCGACCGACCCAGATGACCACTTAGACACTTATGTTACTAAGATGTGCCTCCTCAATTACAATAATGTGGTGCTCTGCCGAGCATTTTCCACTACTTTAAAGGGAGTAGCTCGATTATGGTACGGAACTTTGCATTCGGGAACCATCAGAAGTTTCAGGCAGCTCACACAGTCTTTCCTTTCGCATTTTACGAGTTCGGAAATCACAAGGAATACTTTGCCCAGTTTTCCATATTAAGCGGCTATCTGAGGAGTCACTGAGGGCTTTTATGGCCCAATTCAACTTGGCCTACATCTCCATCCCAGGGATTCACGAAGATGTAGCACTCGCTGCTGTACTGCGTGGGGTTTAACTAGGGCAGTTCTTTGATAGTCTCTCACTTGCTCCCCCGGTTAACTATGCTGACATGCTAAGTCGGGTTCGATCCTTCATCCGTTTAAAGGACTTAGCTCGCGGATAGCACAAGCTGACACGCGAACCCAGCCGACCTGCGATGGGACCCGCTCGGAGCGATAACTCGGATCGTTTCTTCAACGACTCGGATGGACCCTTGACCCAACGAACCTCTCATGATTGAATGGCGGGAACTGGTCCGACACCCAAACGTATCAAGGAGACGAAGAACCAGAGGGATTAAAGGCGCCACGCTCGGATGC
>JAOWBR010177365.1:0-10949 GCA_028571145.1 Dionaea muscipula
CTTATAAGACATGATATGAAAGACTATATCACCATCTGGTTAACCACTTTTCGTGGAGTAGAGTTCATCAGAACTCCGCAATTAAGCGTGCTTGGATTGGAGTAATCTCCGTTCTCAGCAACTTTAGTAGTATGTCGATGAAAAATAGAGGGTGAATATTAAAAGTATTATATAATGATTTTTTGAATTTGGATGGAAAAAAAATAGAGGGTAAATCGTGAAATATTGTGCAATGATTATTGGGGATGGTGAATAGTAGAACTAGATTTCTTAAGTTTTAAATTAAGAAAACTTGATTTGTTGAGATTTGTTATCGGGGGAATTTTCAGACGTAACATTTGGTGTCGTCTGTCGGAACGATACGAGAGTCATTTCTACCCGTCCAACTCGCTCTGATAGGATCAATGACATTGGAGACTCCGCTCTTCAACCGCAAAATCTAAACACAAGATAGCCTTCCTCGAGTGGGGGAGTTCAACCAATTGAAGAGTCTCATCCTCGAGCTTCGAGAAAGGCTGACATCACCACCGCCTCCGAAGATTTGCTCGGGCTACCTCACGCCGGGCAGAGGCAAGATCTGCCCGGTCTCCCTCATGCCGGGCAGAGGCAAAGATCTACCCGGGCTCCCTCACGTCGGACATTCCAATATCCCACTCTGATGTTCGGCTCCTGAGCCGTCGCCTTCGACTCCTCAGTCGTCGTCGTCGGCTCCAGAGCATTCGTGTTCTATTGGTAAGTCGAGTTCGACACGGCTGTATGAATTCCAACGTCGCACAAATCAGTCGGGTCCTCTTCGCACATCAACCGCGTCTGCCCTGCATGTAAGCTGTGATGGCTTGTGCATAAACCAGGGTTCGTCCCTCACGTAACACGCACTCATCGGACATGTAAGTCATGGTCGCCTCGAATCCTTACAAGTCAGTCCCGCCTTGCACATAGGCCGTGTGCACACCGACTATGCCGCTTCAAAGCATAAACGTCGCAGCAACATCCAATACCTTTAAGTCGGGTCTGTCTCGCATGGTCTCTACCAAGCGGCGCCACACCCCTGTAAGCCGGGTCAACCCCGCAAGAACAAGCCGTGACGTCCCGTACATCCAGTACCTATAAGTCGGGTTTGTCCCGCATGCATGGTCTCTTCCATGAGACGCCACGCCCCTGTAAGCCGGGTCAGCCCCGCGAGGACAAGCCGTGACGTCCCGTCCATTACCTTTAAGCTAGGTTCGTCCCGCATGGTTTCTCAACATCAGGAAGCAGGACATCCATCCAACTTCAGAGTCGTGCTTTTACGGCTTTCGAGTCGTGACTCATTGCGGCTTCAGAGCCGCGCTTTCACGATTTCCGAGTCGTGATTGATTCCGGCTTCAGAGTCGCGTTTTCTCGGCTTCCAAGCCGTGACTGATTCCGGCGTCAAAGCCGCGCTTTCACGGCTTCCGAGTTGTGACTGATTCCGGTTTCAAAGCCACACTTTCTCGACTTCTGGCTCCAGAGCCGTGCTTTCTTGGCTTCCGAGCCGTATTCCGACTTCAGAGCCATGCCTTCTCGGTTTCCGAGCCGAGATTGTAATCCGTCTTCATAGCCGAGCCTTCTTGGCTTCCGAGCTAAGATTATAATCCAGATTCATAGCCGCGCCTTCTCGGCTTTCGGCTTTCGACTGATCTCCGGTTCCAGCGCTGCATTTTTGGCTTCATAGCCATGGTAGATTTCTAAGCCCGGTCCGTCCCGTAAATCGTAATCAGTCTTACGGCTCTTTAGTCATCACAGTCAACTTCTCAGTCGTCGCCTATGGCTCCTTAGCCGTCAACGTCGACTCCTCGGTCGTTGCCTATGACACTTTAGCCGTCACCGTCGACTCCTCAGTCGTCACTTACAGCTCCTTAGCCATCACCGTCGACTCCTCAGTCGTCGCCTATGACTCCTCAGCCGTCAACATCGACTCCTCGGTCGTTGCCTTCAACTCCTCGGCCGTTGCCCTCGGCTTCCGCAGCCGTCAGCTTCGGCTCCTCAGTCGTTTCCTTCCGTTTCTGTACCCGTCACCTTCGGCTTTTCAGGCGTTACCTTCGGCTTCCGCAGCCGTCACTGTCGGCTTCCATAGCCGTCACCGTTGACTCCTCAGTCGTCGCTTACGGCTCCTTAGCCATCACTGCCGACTCCTCAGCCATCGCCTATGATTCCTCAGCCGTCAATATCGACTCCTCGGTCGTTGCCTTCGACTCCTCGGCCGTTGCCCGATCGGCTTCCGCAGCCGTCAGCTTCGGCTCCTCAGTCGTTGCCTTCCGCTTCTGTAGTCGTCACCTTCGGTTCCTCAGCCGTTGCCTTCGGCTTCCGCAGCCGTCACTGTCGGCTTCCATAACCGTCACCATCGACTCCTCAGTCGTCGCTTACGGCTCCTTAGCTATCACCGCCGACTCCTCAGTCGTCGTCTATGACTCCTCAGTCGTCAATGTCGACTCTTCGGTCGTTGCCGGCCGTTGCCCTCGGCTTCCACAGCCGTCAGCTTCGGCTCCTCACTCGTTGCCTTCCGCTTCTGTAGCTGTCACCTTCGACTCTTCAGCCGTCACCGTCGGCTTCCGCAACTGTCACCTTCGGCTCCTTCGGTGGCTCGATTGCTACCCTTTATCCACTTTGCTAGGTTAGCTCTAACTTGAGTTTTTAATTCCGTTTGCGCTCCGTAGTTGCAGGACTTATGTTATCAGCGGAACGTATTTTTTGTTTTCTATAAAAAAAAAAAGAAAAGAAAAGAAACCAAATCAAAAGTCGAGTTTCTGGTTAGAGATAATCAGACAAGGTTTAGTTGGGGGGAGTCATAAGGTAGGCATTTGCAATTTCAACTGCTGCTGTTTTTTCTTCCCCAACTACATTTCCTTTGGTAATTTGACACGTTCCATGGGAACAAATTAGTAGGCCCCTGACCTGATGAACTTTCCTCCAAGTATATATACACAGTCCCATTTCCCCAATCTCTTTGTCTCCACAATATAAACCAAGCAATACAAAAAAGAAAAGGACTCATCACAAAAACCCCAGCCAAAAATATCAAGTTTCCCAAAATCCCCCCCACCCAAAAAAAAAGTATTTTTTGTTTTTGTTTCCCAAGTTCAACCCAACAAAACTATATAAATATTAACCCCCACATTTTAGCTAGCTAGCTAGATAGTATTAATTTTGCTTCTTCTCTTCTTCTCTCTAGTCTCTGAGAGCTATCTCTGCTTCTTCCGGCCATTCGAACCAAATAAGCCGGCCGGCCGGCCACCCACTAGCAGAGAAAGAAGCTACCTTAGCTTAGCTTAGCTAGCTAGCTATTATGTGTAACCCAAAGCCTTCTTCTCCAACTTGTCTTATTTCTCCCATCAACAAGAAAGTTGCCCAATATCTTACAGCTCATCGTGTAACCATGGATTCCCCTCATGCTTGCACATCAGATGACTATGATGGACTCCATAGATGGCCTACTCCCAAAGAGGTACGTAGGTAAAATTATGACAAAACAACAACAAAAATATATAGAGCTAGTATTGTATAGTATAGTACTGATGATCATAGTAAAAATTAATTAATTATGGTTTAATTAATTTACTGATCATATATATTGGATTATTATATATATATATATATATATAATATATATATATTGTTCAGGCCATGGAAGAGGTGAAAGCAATAGGGAAGATCTCAGGGCCAACAGCAGTGACAGGATTGCTCCTCTACTCGAGGGCCATGATCTCCATGCTGTTCCTGGGCTACCTCGGCGAGCTGGAGTTGGCCGGTGGTTCACTCTCCATCGGGTTCGCGAACATCACCGGCTACTCTGTCATCTCCGGGTTGGCCATGGGAATGGAACCCATCTGTGGACAGGCCTACGGGGCCAAGCAAATGAAGCTCCTGGGGCTGACTCTTCAGAGAACCGTCCTCCTCCTGTTGTCCGCCTCCATCCCCATCTCATTCCTGTGGCTCAACATGAAGGGAATCCTCATGTGGTGTGGCCAAGATGAAGCCATCTCCTCGGCCGCCCACGTCTTCATCGTCTTCTCCATCCCGGACCTCTTCTTCCTCTCCGTGCTCCATCCGCTGAGGATCTATCTCAGGACGCAGAGCATCACATGGCCCTTAACTTGCTGCACAGCCGTCTCCGTCCTCTTCCACGTCCCGTTGAACTTCCTCCTCGTGGTCCATCTCAAGATGGGCATCGCCGGCGTGGCCGTGGCCATGGTCCTCACGAACCTCAACCTCTGCGTCCTCCTGTCGTCCTTCATCTACTTCTCCGGCGTCTACAGGGACTCGTGGATCGCCCCCAGCATGGACTGCTTGAGGGGATGGTCTCTGCTGCTCGGGCTGGCGATCCCCACCTGCGTCTCGGTGTGCCTCGAGTGGTGGTGGTACGAGTTCATGATCCTGCTCTGCGGCCTCCTCGCGAACCCGACGGCGACCGTCGCCTCCATGGGGATCCTCATACAGATCACCTCGCTGGTCTACGTCTTCCCGTCGGCGCTCAGCATGGGGGTCTCGACGAGGGTCGGGAACGAGCTGGGAGCCAACCGGCCGGCGAGAGCGAGGATCTCGACGATGGTGTCCTTGGGGTGCGCGGCGGGGGTCGGGCTGGCGGCAATGCTGTTCGCCACCCTGATGCGGCACCGATGGGGGAGGCTGTTCACGAACGACGCGGCGATCCTGGAGCTGACGGCGGTGGCAATGCCGATCGTGGGGCTGTGTGAGCTGGGGAATTGCCCACAGACAACTGGATGTGGGGTTCTGAGGGGAAGCGCGAGGCCTACCACGGGGGCAAACATCAATTTGGGGTCCTTTTACTTAGTTGGCATGCCGGTTGCCATCTTCCTTGGTTTTGTCGCTAAAATGGGCTTCTCCGGCCTCTGGCTTGGCCTCCTCGCAGCTCAAGCATCCTGCGCACTCCTCATGCTCTATTCCCTCCACTCAACTGATTGGATCCTCCAGGTACAGAGAGCCCGAGACCTCACCACCAAATCTAATTCTTCATCTTCTTCTTCTTCTTCTATGCTGCCGGATCATGACTCCTCCTCCGCACCAGCACCCACCTCCAACAACAACAACAACAGATTAATGTTCCTGCTCGGAGGTGTCAAGGAATGCAAATTAATGCCTGATGATGATGATGATGATCTGCAGGAGATACTCTGCATTAGAGATCAAGATCATGTGATCATGAAGCAGCCACTTACTGCTTCACTTGAAACTGACCCTCTATTATCTTCAATTCCTCCTCTACACTAATAAGCTAGCTAGCTGATTGATCATTGGATTGGAGTTGGACCACCCTGCCAGCGACCGACCGACCGACCGAGCCACCCATCTCCATCGGACCCAAATTTTCCCCTCAGAAATTATAATTAATATATGAATTAATAGCTAGCTAGAGTAGATTCCCTTCTCAATACCCCCCAAAAAAAAAAAAAAAGGTTGTCTCCCACCACCCCCCATCTGCATCATTTGTCCTTCCACGGTTGTTCTTGTTGTACTGATATTATTATTATTATTGTTATTGTTATTATTATTATTATTACCGTTAGTAGTATAATGTAAAATGTAGAGGACAGTACACATATATGAGCTCTAAACTGGCAGTGAAAGGAGCAAGGGAAGAGAGATGGGCTAAGCTGTCGGAATCTATCCGCACTTTATTTTTATTTTTGTTGATTTTTTTCTTGGGTTGAAATTTTCTGCCTGGTTGGTCCCTTCTATAAAAGGGACATGACATTGACTACCTGAAATAGAAATTTAGTATAAATGTCACATTTCGGGGGTCTTTGAACTAATTCTTTACGTACATTGATGGCCAACACACAAACACGTCAGTATGATTACAAGTACAATCAAATTATGAGCTCTAATACCAATTATTAAGGGATAATTATATCCAAACGGCCTGCAATCAATAATCAATATCATAGCTCAAGTCTTATTATTGATGTGGTCGGAAACAACTCACACATAAACTAATTTTTATATATACAATTAAGTACAATTTAAGCACACGAGCTAGCGTACTAATGTGTACATATTCTCCACCTTAACCTGAAAAGATTGCTATTTTACTAGTCATTTATTTTGGTTTAAATTCACTGTGAGATTCATTGAAATGCAGGGAGAGGTGTGCCCTAAAAAAATCTCAGGGGAAAAAACAAAACAAAACAAAAAAAAAAAAAAAAAAAAACACAAGGCAGAGGGGGTGAAAATACGTGAGCAAAGTGGAGGTGAGCAGGTTGGGGACCTTTAAAAATGGGCTCGTGTGGGGATGGCCCTCTGCCTCAAACTGAAGAAACAAAATGCAGCTATTATTGCGCCTGTCTACTTATTAGATGACCAAAAAATAAAACAAACATCTGTGCAGTTGCAGTTTCCCATACCCTCGAATTTTACTAGCTGGACTATATTTTGAATTAATCTTTGTATTACTTTTTTTTTATTAAAAAAAGTGGATGGGTAGTTCTAATAGATGAGGTAGTTAAAAAATAAGAGACAACAAAAAAATAAAAAAAAAAGATGCGATTCTCATCTACTTTTTTAATAAAAAAATATTTTAAAGAATAGTCTAAAAAATAGTCAGATTAGTAAAAGTGTTCCCTTTTTCACTCCTAGTCTCTCCACACACGCACACAACAATTGTTTGATAAATTTCCCACGACAAAATAAGAATCCTAGGGCTCAGGCCCTTATCTACAACTCCTAATAGTTGAGGAATATATACGTACACCGTTACACGTATCGTCTGTATAACTGTATATCCTTCTCTTCATAAATGTATGATCTTGAAATGCATTCGACTCTGAAAAAATAGAATAAAATATGTTATATGTTATATATACTGTTGGTATTAATATTATATTGTTAAAAAATAAAAGGTATTAAAATAAAACAATAATAATTAAAGTAGAACACAAATATAGTAATCTAATAAAGTTTTACATGAACTTATTACTAGTTCATCAAGAACTGCATTTATCCTGAAAAGTAAGTTAATTCTACAGAGATAATTCTAGGAAGAGAGCATGGAAGGAGAAGAGTGAGATTTTAGGCTCCCAAGCCTTCTATTTGTAGAAAATGAGGATGATAAAATCGTAAATACAAGGAGAAGAAAGGGTATACAAATCTTTTATCGGCCAATATTACATAATACTCCCTTTTGGAAAACAACATACTAAAACATGCAAACATTCTTGTGTTTTAGGGAATCATGTTGGATGTGCTAGATTGTCTCATTAAAATCTTACCAGAAAAAACCCTCTGGGATAAAAATCGCTGGTGAAGGAAAAAGAGCAGTACAATCTTTAAACTAAGTCTTCCCCTCAGTGTTACATGACATCTGATGAAGACGGGGAGACGGTGCATCACAAATTTATGAATTGATCAATGATACGTTCGTTTTTAACGTACTTATTTTTTACTTTTTCCTCTAATAAAGACTGCTTTTTCTTGCTTATTATAGTTAGTTAGTTATTATTTGGTATTTGGTTTTATTTTGGACACATTTTACGTTAATTATTATTTGGTATATTTGCTTATTATAGTTACTTAGTTATTATTTGTATTGTCAGCCGCATGATAAACCTGATGAAGAATTCTCCAAGTGATCTTCATAAAAGACAAGTTCTTATCATGAACGACTCATCCTTCACTGAAAACACAAGTGCGACAAGATCTGAAGAATATCAAAGATACGACAGATTCCCTCTGCTCAGTAATAAAGAGAAATTGCGCCCGGTCCTTAACAGACCAACGACTTGCGTCACTTCTCAAGAGAAGATATCTGCGGCAGCAACTTCATCATTATCTCCGCCACTTTTGTTGACTTTCAAGACTTTTCTCAGACCACGCAATAAATGAGCAATCCAAAAGAGGTCACGGAGATAAATGCGACTCTGACACAATAAAACAACATTTTGGATGACTCAAATGTCACCGACTTTAGGAAATCTGATCTTCACGTGCTTATCAAACCACATGGGCTTTTATTAAGATTATTCACGAACCATCTAGAAGTATGATGAGTCATGTATTTCATCTTAACCTTACACTTGTTGGTCATATGTAATTCTTCTAGAAGGTGTCGAAATTAGGGCAACAATGCTTTATTTTTGTCTATAAATAGAGAGCTCATGTATCATTGTAGAGGGTATGAATAACTCTCTTGTGTTAAGACCTATAACAGTTGTTATATTTTATCTTAAAAAGAAAGTTACTTCTTCATTTTAAACTTTGTGATCTTACCTTGTTTTGCATTGCATCCTATTATCGTTTGAAAATGAGCCAAGCGAAACACCTAAAACTTGAGAACGGCCTCCGGTCGGTCTAAGCAAGAAAAACCGGTTCAACATTCTCTTGTCTTTAACTTTTTATGGTTCGCTCCGCGAGCTAAAGGGGTGAGGCTTGCCCCCCGAGAGTCCGACCTTCTTATCTTTTTACTCTTTTTGGTTCCGGCGGATTTTTCCAGTAAACAAGGTGTAATAAATAATTATCATAACCTACAATGGTGAACACCATAAAAAATAGAAGAGAAAAGTGTTAAGATATGATTTATAGTTTAGGTAGATTGCTATTTTATTATTTTCATTTTATTCAAGCCATCTAATCTATCTTGATTGAATGGTCTTGATTCATTGTTGTCTATAAATATAATCTGCCTAGGTCATTTAAGGCTAAGGGCTTACACTCATCGTTTCTCGATTTTTCAATATCTTCACTATTCTCTATATGGTATCAGAGTCTTCAATGGCTTCTACTATGTTTGCTTCAACTATGTCTATGTCTGCTTCTACTATGGCTGCTTCCACTATGTCTGCTTCTTCCCCTTCATCGACTTCTTCAACCAATCAAAATTCTCTTATGGGTTTTGCCTAATTTTCTGGCCAACCCATGCAGTTCATCTACTTCAACCATTCCTCTAGGGTTGAGTCACAACCTTCCTGTCAAACTCGACAACAACAACTATCTATTATGGAAGATACAGATGGAGAATATAGTATATGCTCATGGCTTAGAAGGGTTTCTTGATGGATCCTCAATTTGCCCTCCTCAATTCTTGGATTAGAATCTTTATTCGAATTCAACACTCAATCCTCTCTATACCTCTTGGGTTCGGCAAGATCACTTGATACTTTCTTGGATCTATTCTACTCTCACAGAGACAATTATGATGCAAATCATAGGACAAAAGACTTCCTCTGGAGCTTGGAAGGCCCTTGAGACTTTTTACTCGTCCACTAATCACGCTCGAGTTATGCAGCTGTAATTGGAGTTACATTCTATTCAGAAGGGTTCAAAGAAGATGTCAGAGTATCTTCTTGATATAAAGAAGATAGTTGATAGTATTAATGCTATCAATGAGCCAATTTCTTCCAAAGATCATATCATGCATATCCTTGCTGGTCTTGGGTCAGAGTATTTGTCATTTATTGTTTCGATCACTTCGAGGTCTCAACCTGTTAGTCTTGAGGAACTACACGGCTTGCTTCTTGCACATGAACACAGAATTGAAAGGCTATATTCTGCTCAAGAAGGTTCTGTCATGGTTACCAATTTTGCCTCAAACCAGAATAAATTCAAGGGGAAATCTCAGAAACGTTTTAATCCCAATTACAATTGGAATTCTCAGAATTCAAATCAAATTCAACAAGGGAATAAAGTTGGTGGCAACAACTTTAACAATTCTGGTGCTCCAAAACCAAGGTGCCAACTCTGTGGCAAGATAGGGCATGTTGTCATCAATTGTTTTCATCGATTTGACAAGGTAAATTTCAAGCCCACAAACCCAAATAGTGTTGCCAGAATGTCAGCACTGTTAGCTACACCAGAAACTCTCATTGATGGATCATGGTTCATGGATTCTAGTGCAACACACCATATCACTTCTTCAACTTGAAATATGCAGACCAACACTCCATTTATGAGTAATGCGAAGATAGCAATGGGAGATGGTAATAAACTCTCTATCTCTCATCTTGGTCATACAATCTTGCGTAGCTCTAAATCAAATTTAAGGTTAAATAATATTCTTTGTGTTCCTAATATTACTTCAAATCTGATTAGTGTAAGACAACTTTGTAAAGATAACCATGTGTATGTTGAATTTCACCCAAATTGTTTCTTTGTTAAGGATGCATATTCGAAGAGGGTAATTCTTCAAGGCAAGCTTGACCACGGCCTATACACCGTCAGGGAGAATAGGACATCACCTCGAGCTAACAAAGCCTCAGTTTTTGATGATTTTCCAACACCTTGTTTACATGTTGCTTGTAATTCATACTCGGTTCAAAATAAATGTACTCTTTGGCATAATAGACTAGGACATCCTAGTTCTACATCCTTGTATCAGATACTCAACTCTTGTAATGTCTCATTTAAACATAATGAAAAGCACAATTTCTGCAACTCCTGTCAATTTGGTAAAAGTTCAAAACTTCCCTTTCCTATAAATACCAAATCAACTTCTAAGCCTTTTGAGTTGCTTCATATTGATGTTTGGGGTCCAGCACCATGTCTAACAATAAAGGGTTGCAAATATTATCTCCATATTATAGATGATGATACACTTTTTACTTGGATCAGATTATTACAAACTAAATCTGAAGTTGCAACAGTCTTTTTACAATTTAAAAACTATGTAGAAAGACAGTTTGAAACTAAGATCAAAGCTGTCCAATCTGACTGTGGGGCTGAGTTCCTTCCTTTAGCCACATTCTTCAATAATTTAGGAATCATAACTCGCCTCTCCTGCCCTTATACTCCAGAACAGAACGGTAGAGCTGAACGTAAGAATAGACACATTACTGAAGTTGGTTTAACTTTGCTAGCTCATTCAAAACATCCATTTCTTTATTGGGGCTATGCCTTTCAAACTACAGTATACCTTATTAATAGATTACCCTCTTCCATTCTTGGCCACAAAAGTCCCTTTGAATGTCTATATCACACTAAAC
>JAOWBR010177376.1:0-19900 GCA_028571145.1 Dionaea muscipula
TCACCAAGCTAGGGTTTTTAATTTGTGTATCATTTGATTTTAACTTGTGTGTTTGATTCATCATTTGTGGTTGATATATCATTGACCACATTTAATTAAGAGCTTGTGAAAAGCTAAGGAGCTTGACACAAGCAAACCCCTCTCAATTTAAATTTTTTGGCTTTGATCATTGCACCTTGAAGCAAGGTTGTTGGGTAGTGATTTACCCATTGCACCATTGTAAGCAAGGAAGTTGTGGGGTTTATCTCTTACACCTTAGCAAGAAGAGTAGATTGCATGTTATAGGGTCTTATCTCTTGTAACCGGTAACAAGAACAATTTAGTGGAAATCCTTAGGTACATCGCCTAATAAGAGAGAGCGTACCCTATTGGAGTTCTTATTCCTCCCTTGGGCGAACCTCAATAAATTGCGTGTTCTTGTTTGCCCTTTTCTTGCTTGATTGATTGCTTTAGATTGATATTCATTCATTGAAATCAAGTAGGTTGATTTTAATAGAAACCGACATTTGTGAGAAATGGGTGATTAAATCGATTGAATTCCGCCTACTCTTATTCAACCCCCCCCCCCCTCTAAGACTACTTTCATGTTGTGCATTTATCTTTTGTTTTCTATAACTTTATATGTTGTGCCAGTTGTGGTGTTAAACGGTTAAACCTTAATGCTTGGCGTATGATTGAATAATTTCCTATGTGAATTGTTTTTGTTGCAAATTAATTGACAGTGAGTGAATTGTGAAGGAGCAATGTTTCTGTTGTTGCTACTGTATTGCAGTTCGGTGCACAATAACTTAATTAGACAACAAAAGATAAAATGACAACTGTTTATGTTGTTCCTACTGTATTGTTGTTGCTGCTGTATTGCTGTTTCTGCACAATAAATTAGTTATACTTTGTGATGTTAGTTATGTAGGCTAACTGCTTGGATGATTGCTTGGTCTTCGTAGTTTGTACTTTGTATGTTTGGCCTAGTGTGCCCTTGTTCCAGGTTTGGTAGTGGCATGCCATGTTTATTTCACAAGTTAGCACCTACTTTGCAGCCTTGCAGGTTTAATTTAATTTTGATTGGTCTTTGGGGAGTTCTCCCTCCTTTCCCAGCTAAATTTTATGGGGATGAATGGATGATCAGATTGTTGTATTTGGGTACTAAATAGTATTTGGAAGGACCAGCCGACCACTTGAATATTAATTGCAGGTTTAATTTTGCATTTTCTAGGTTTAATTTTGATAGGATTGTAGGTTCTGATTCTCCACGGGTTCGACCCATGGGGCCCCGGACCCGCCCCGTTTGAAACGGACCGGATTCGGTCCGATTCCTATGTTAATTTTCTTGGACCCGCCCCGCCCCGCAACATTTTTAAACAAGCCGAGTCCAGTTTAGCAAAAAAATGACCCGACTTGGCCCCTGCCCACCCTTAGAAAAGAGAGCAGATCTTAATTTGGTTTTCATTGACATTGAGAAAAGGTATGATACGGTGCCAAGAGAAGAGAAGTGGTTTGATGGGTATTACAAAAGAAAAACGTCAGTAAAAACATATATTGATGATATTAAAGATATGTATACAAGAGCGATGACTCGTGTCAGGACGGTCGTAAGGCTTACTCGTGACTTCCTGGTCACCGTGGGTATGCACCATGAGTCAACATTGAACCTGTATCTATTTGTATTAATCCTAGACGAGATTGGGAGAGACTTGTGTGAGAAAGCACCTAGGTATATATTTTTTATAGACGATATTGTTTTAATGAATAAGTCGAGAAAGTGTCGAAGATAAGTTAAGGAGATGAGAGATAGCCTTAAAGACTAAAGGACTCCGGATAAGTAGGAGTAAGACGGAGTATATGAGGCGTGCGTTTAGGGGTGAGAAACAGGGTGTCCCACAAGTGATGGTGGATGGATGAAGTGTTCATAGGATATACAAACTAAAGTACTTAAAATCCCTTATCTTATCCAGGACAATGACAGAGATGCGTATGTTTAGGAGAATGGTAGGTGTTACTCGTAACACAAAAATAAGAAATGAGGTGATCCATGGACACATCGGAATGCGGCACCAATGGTTGATAAGATAGGAAGGGACGTCTGCATTGAGCAGACCACCTATGGAAAAGAAAGTCGGATGAGCCTGTTAGGAGAGTGAAATTCATTATATTGGAAGGTAGAAGAAACAAAGAGAGAGACTGAAAAAGACTCTGTTACTCTACCAGCTCTTGAACCCTTGAGCAGCTGGGATACAATTCGAGTCATACACTAACTACCACCAGGTTACAAGGAGAGTCGTTGACCGAAAAAGACTTTAGTAAAGTGATTCGTACAGACCAAGCCACGTTGCAACTTATCATAGCGAATCCTACAACGAATGGATTGAAAAATACAGATATATGTGACCGATCTCATCTAATGGGAAGCGATCATGACGACGACGACGGCATAGATAATTGTTGAAAATTATGATTTATTTTGTGATCGAGTCTCCATTTTTGCTTATGTCTGTGGTTTTTATTGATATGTTTTTATACATTATTATATATTGTTAACCATTAATTATGATACGGAGCAACGACATGTGTTACGACGGCTGGAGGGCTCTCTTGTGACTTTTCAGTTACCGTTGGTGTGCATCAGGGGCCAGCATTGAGTCCATACTTGTTTGTAGCAATGTTAGATGAGCTTACGATGGAAGTGGGTGAGGATGCCCCCTGATGCATGCTTTTTGCGGATGATATTGTTTTAATGGATAAGACTAGAGAAGGTGTAAAGAATAAACTGAGAAAGTGGACGACATCATTTGAGGGAAAGGGGTTACGGATTAGTAGGAGTAAGACAGAGTACATGTGGTGCGCATTTAAGAGAGAGGAAAGGAATGCTCCCTCAGTTATGGTGGATGGATGGAGCGTCCATAGGACTGGTAACTTTAAGTACTTAGAATCGATTATACAAGACGATGGAGAGATCGACGAGGACGTAACACATGGGATAAACGCAGGTTGGCAGAGATGGAAAGTCGCCTCAGGCATCGTGTGTGATAAGCGAGTATCTTTGAAGTTGAAAGGTGAATTTTATCGACAGGCGATTCGATCAGCTTTACTGTATGAAATAGAATGATGGCCGATTAAAATGAGTCATGCACAGAGGGTGGCAATGACATAGAGATGTGTATGTTAAGATGGATGTGTGGACTTACCCGCAGAGAGAGAATGAGGAATGAGGAAATACGTCGGCAAGTTGGGGTGTTATCATTGGTTGATAAGATGAGGGGGGACGTCTACGTTAGGCAGGCCACATATGAAGGAGACTGGTAGATGCACCGGTCAAACGGGTGGAGTCCTTGGTGTTATAAGGTACGAGAAATCGAAGACGTCCAAAGATGACTTAGGGTGAAGTGATCCGTAAGAACCTAGCCATATTGTAACTCACCATAGAAAATACTATGCATCAAACAGGGTGGAGGAGACAGATTACTGCGATTGATCCTAGGTATTGGACAGTAGGCGTGTTAGTACTGTTTCTACGTCAATCGGATTACTTTACTATTAGGGTTTGACAGTGACTTATGGTAACTTTAGTTTTATCGTACTCTATCGTTCACTATTTTTCATTTGCATGAGTTACGTTTTTGTTTCTTCGACTTCTATTACTATCATATGTTCTTTGAGTTTTGTATGCGAGTGCAAATACAGTGCGCCTTTGTGATGTGTGCGCTAGTGCATTATGGGCCCATATATTGCCGCCATTGTTTACATTTTTCCGTTCATGTGTTACTATATTTATTATTATATATATCAAGTTATTTTTGCTCTACCCTAATCTTTCTGGTTAGTTTAGAGCAATGTGTGTTAGGTAGCCGACAGCCAGCGCATTATATTTGTCGGATCTCATGTACACGTATATTTTTTAACACATGCAGTCGACCCCACCTAATGGGAATAGATCATCATCATCATGATGATGATGTTAAGCATTATCATACGATGGCTATATAAATTATTATATCTAACTCAAACCTCATCATTATCATTTCCACAACCACTTCTCACGAAGTGAAGTCGGTCACACGTATCCAAAATACATATGTACATAAGATCCAACAAATATAATATGGATATTACCTAACACACACTACCCTAACTTAATGAAAAGATTAGGTTTGAACTAATAATAATAATAATAATAATGTTGAAAAACACATCATAATAGATAACAATGCCTAATAATGTATAAAAACACCGCAAGAAAGATCACTGATATAAGCATCGACAAACAACACATCATCATCATCATCCATTTCACCACATCCCACTAGGTGAGGTCACCCTTAGAAAAGAGAGCAGATCTTTCACTCTCTCCGATGCAAAGCATCCACTATCATAAGGTGTAACATATCCAGATCCGTACGAATCACCTTCACGCAACTTTCTTCGGTACGCCCTTGTTTCTCTTGCCTTTCAACACAATAGACTCCACCACCCTAACAGAAGCATTTGACGATCTCCTCCACAGGTGACCCAGCCAATGTAGACACCCCTCCCTTATCTTATCAACCACCAGTGCCACCCCGATCTACCAATGAATCTCCTCATTCCTTATTTGCTTCCTTCGACTAACAACGCACGTGAATTTTCTTGATCGGTCAACACTACGTTCCATATAACAAGACAAGACGAATCAAGGTCCGATAAAATTTACCCTTCAACTTTAAAGGTACTCTTTTATCGCACAACCACCCTGAGGTGACTCTCCATTTCTGTCAATCTGCACCAATCATATGAGATTATTTTATCTAACTAATTAGATTAGGGCAGTACATGTAATGTAACCGATAACTAATACACTATATTGGCGAATGTCGTGTGCATGTGCCGTGTGGTCGACTCCACCTAATAGGAAGTGATCATGATGATGATGATGAAAAAACAATTTCCATCGAAAATCATGTCTTAAAAAACAAGAAACCCACTTATGAAAATGCTTGGCACAAATAAACAAGTTAAAAAGAGAACTTGAAAGAAGAAACTAAACAATCTCGAAGCAAAGCTCTAGTGTAATGAGATTAAAATGGGCACCTTCCTTAAGTACAATATGGTGCAAATTCCTCGTTTAGACATGTTCATAGTCAAATGAACATTAAAAGGCAAAGACAAGGCCTCATTAAGCTCATGCTCTAGCTGTTGATCTTGCAGAAATTTACTAATTTGCTGAAGCTAAATATTCTATCTCCTCTCTCTTTCCTTTGGTAGCAAATTTGAAAGAAGAATTTTCATCATAGAAGGCAAATGACCCAAAGACTACAACATTTAGTGACTTCTAATGGTAGTTGATTAGTACAGAATTGTACTGAATTTAGGATCTTAACCAGACTCCATCTCAAGAAACCAGAAATTTTGACAAACAAATCAGAAGAAAAATTAAAATGTATGGATGTATAACTTAGACATTGAAATAAATTACACTACCTCTTGCAAGCAAGTTCCGTCCATTGTATTAAAAACTCGTATTAGAGTGCCCCTTGTACTAGCCGTTGCGAGAAGCAACCCATCAAGTGTCAATGTAAGGGATGCAAGGTGAGCATCATGGGCTTGAATTATTTTTGTTAAATTGAGCCCAAAATGCTCAATCCGAACCTGTCCTCGTCGCCGTCCTGGACAAACCATAACTGACGTATTCATACTATGGGAAAGGCAGCAAAGACCTCGAGGATTCGACAGAGTCTCAATCTGATGCAGTAGCTTCAGATCGATAAAATTATAAACAAAGATCTTGTGCTCCAAAACAACAACAATGCGATCCCTTCTCAACTTAACTGCACGAACCTCAGATCTAAATGAAAATTCTCCAATGCACCGACACTGATGATCATCCCAGATCATAACTTTGTTTGAGGAATATTGGGAATTAGAACCACCACTAACCAGTGCCAATATATTGCAACGAAAAAGCATCTCAACAATTCCAAATCCTCCATTTTTCAGATCCCTTCTGAAAGTTTCACTGAAGGGGTCACAGTTATAGATGCGAAAACCATGGCTAGTACCCGCAGCAAAACAAGAGTAATCCTGATTCCAGAACACATTTATTAGCTCTGTGGCATCGAGATCATTTACATCTGTCTCAGAACTACTAAATGGACCTGAAATTCCTGAATTTTCAAGCTCATATGAGCCAAACCTCAATGCTGTCACACTGTCTTGAGATGTTGAAATAGTTGAATTCATTAGTTCAGCAGAATTTTAGGGAATCGCAATATCAATCGGAAACCCAGACACTGCAAAAATGAAACTGAAGGTCAGACTCTAAGCAGAAATAAATGCTCCGAGCCCATTTGAAAACATAACTAAGACACACAAACCATTGTCCACCGGATGATGAGTTGCAAAACTAGATGAAAACAAGCAGATAAAATGCATTACAAAGAGGAAAAATGACCATAGAAATACAAATGGACAGAAACAGACATGAGAGACAACCACTAAACACTACTATACTGTTACTCCCACAACAATGCAGCTGGTATGCTTAGTAAACAATTGATTGACTTCAGAATCTAACCGAGTCTTGTAAGTAGTGGTCATGAAGAAAAGTGGTAAACACCATGCACATTGAAGCAAGTAGACAGGCCATATGGTTGGTAGAAACAAAAACTAAACAATTAACCAAATACTTGCAACGTCAATAAATATGAGATAAGAATGTTCTTAATTTGGACCAAAACAAAGAAAAATAGAAGAATGTTCTTCAATTCAAATCCACATTGCCCTGGGCAGCAGATAGAAGAAAGATGAATGAATCAGAACGCAACGACATCAATAGTTCAATCTTTAATTAATGACGAAGGAAAATATTACGTCTAGAACAAAGGAAAACCAATCGGGTAAAGAGAAACTATAACCCACAGAGGCATTTCCTTGTTTGTTTGTTTTTTTACAAAAGGAACAGGATATATACATAATCTTGCTGTCAAGGTCAGTTTTAGCGTGGAGTAAAGTCATTCCAATAGCTGATTCTTCCCTGTTTACTCTGAAATTTTGTATTCCTTAGACGGGTTTCCTCTCCAAATCACAAATTCTCTCTCCATTTCGGGGAAATTAATAGCCCAATGTCTTGGCACACGATGAATTCAAAGACAGTATCTACATCTTTGAGCCATCAGATCATCTATATTACATTAGTTGATTGAGTTTGAATTTTTTAACTCATCACACTCATTTATAACTCTCTCACATATATTTTCACACATTTTTCACCATTGGATCAAAATACATCAACGACTAATATTAATCATTATCTTCTCTCTCTCTCTCTCCCTCTCACATCATATCACATAATATTACTCAACCCATAATTTATTTTTCTTTTATATCTCACTATACAAATATTATACAACCCATAATTTATAGTCAAAATTCATAATTTTTTTACGAGAATCAAAACTAGCCTAATGTTCATATAATTTTTTGTTCTCATTTTTTATTAAAAAATTATATAAATTACACGGCACGACACGAGCAAGAACACAGGCACAAACAATTTTTACAAGGGTGAATGAAATTGTAAGAATGTTCATTGGCACGTGTAATTTCTAGTTATACTACATTTTATTTGCATTCATGATCTGGTTTTCTTTCTCGTGTTCGTTTCTCCTTTTCCAACTCCCCCACTTCCTTCTTCGATCTACACGAATTATTATCACTCTACACAATAAACACCACCAACTTCACATCAACCATAGTAACAACCCCTCCCCTGCCACCGGACACCACATCGACTCATCTTCCTTCTATATAAGACACTAAGCAAATATCCTCTACTGCTGTCAACTTCCGAAAAGACTTAGCCTTACAGATGCAGATCTACAATATAAAAACTAAGTAGAAATTGGCAACGAAAAATTCAACAGATAACATATATTTTCTGATACACACGAGCAAAAGCAAGAAAAGAAAGGAGCCCGCCATTTCAAGAATAAAATCAGAACATCAAAATTAAGGTCCAATTTTAGTTCAAGAAAACCTAGATTACCAAGAATGATCACTACAACATGAAGAAGAATGAAAGAAAACTCGCGAAGGAACGAGTTTTAAGAAGGTACCGACGGACTCCAGTGGTGGAGGAGAGGGCATCGGATACTCATACATCAAAAAAAGACAACATGGAAGCAAGCAAACAACAATCGCATCCTGTGACAGAGGGAATGAGGGGGGAGAAGAAGCGGAGCAAATCCAGAAAGTCACAGAGTGACAGAAGAGAGAGGTAAAAATCGAACCACACCAGCCCCATCCTTCAAATCTTGAACCTTCGAACCATGTTCTAAGCACAGGACTCCCGTCCAAGAGGGCTTCGATTTTTACCTCCATCTTCTCTCTCTCCGTGACTTTCTAGATTTGCTCCCGCTTCTTCTCCCCTCCCCCCCCCAACTCCCTCTATCACAGGACGCGATTGTTGTTTGCTTGCATCCATGTTGTCTTTTGATGTATGAGTATCCGATGCCATCTCCTCCACCACTAGACTCTGTCAGTACCTTCAAGAAACTCGATCCCTTCGCGATTTTTCTTTCATTCTTCTTCATGTTGTAGTGATCATTCTTGGTAATCTTGGTTTTCTTGAACAAAAATTTGACCTTAATTTTGATGCTTATTATATTCTTGAAATGGCGTGCTCCTATCTTTATTTGCTTTTGCTCGTGTGCATTAGAAAGTTGATAAGGTGTCCAACCCCACCACCACTTTTTGTTTTCCACAATTGTTGCAAGGTGGTTTTCACACTTGGACGGAGCATGGACATGCAGCAGCCCATATTTTCTTCGGGCACATAGTTCCTCTGGCTCCTCTCCTCTTCCTTCTCCATTCAGTATGAAAGGAGGAGGGGTTGACACTTAGTACATCATTCCACGGCAAAGCAAATAATAACAGAGCTCCCTACGGTAGAGAGGAAGTAAAACACACGAGGAGAGAGTGTGTGTGGACCGTGTGCTTGTATAGAGAGAGTGAGCTCCAGGTCGAGAGCCACTTAGGAAGTTTTCAAAGAGTTGTAAAATTCTCTATTTTATTCAGTGTGAAAAAGAATTAGTTTTCTTCTAAAATTTTCTCTTCGTGATCAGTGAATCACAACAAATGATATCAGAGCTAGATATAGAGCCACGGCAGGATCGTTAGCGGTGGTCAATTTTTATTTTTATTTTTGATCATATCTGGAGAAACCTCTCGACGAGAGGAATCCAGCGACGTCAACTGTGTTCCAATTGGAGTTGAAACAAAGAAGATAAATCCGATCAAACTCAAGTTTGACTAGATCAAAAGCCAAGTTTGACTCGATCAAACCTGGCCAACTTGGTCAAACCCGGCCATGAAATTTTTTTCCTTAGCTTGGCTATTTTAGCCATCAGTGATGCAACGGTGTAATCCATTTTGCGTAATTCAACACCGATAAAGCCATTATAGAGCAAGATGTCGATGGAAAAATCATTATCTGGAGCCGACAACGACAAATTACACAATTTGAAAACCTGGGATATAATATCTCCTTAGTTGTAAAGATCTATTTTGACATGTTAGAGGTCAAAGGAGTTATGCCCGAGTCCACCTGATGCACCAGAAAAATTCCAAGGGAGGTCTGCACCTAAAACCTTCCCGAGGCAATCATCAAAGTCTCGGACCGACCGGCTGAGGCGGCTCCGGTCAGCGAAGAGGACCCGACCTGCTCGGGAGAGGACTGAAAGGTGATCCAAAAGCGATTCCGATCCGCTCCAAAAAAAACCTGAGAAGGAAAGAGCAAACACGTCAGAGAGTACCCCGAGGTGTGACCGCGAGGAGACTGCTCGGAAGCTTAAGGCAGCACGTGTTTGAAATGTCCGGAAGCTCCTGCGTGGAGGAGAACCAGGAAAGAACAGAAAAAGAGAAAGGGATCAGCCGAGGTTGGATAAGGAGAATCAGAATAGGCAAGCGGGCGATTATCGCCGAACGGGTGGCCGGGTCACAAAGCAAAAAGGACAGGACATCCGACGGTCGACCGATCAAGGGCAGAGGCGGTCGCCCGGTGGTGGCCGGGCAGGGATGGTCCGGGCAAGGTCGTCGGGCAGACGATGTCGGGCAGAATCCTACGTAGCGGTCGACCGGTCGATGTGAAGCGGTGGACCGGTGGCCGAGTAGGGTAAAAGTCCGAGCAAGGGAGTGCGTGACCGGGCAGGAGGAGGCCGGGCAGGCCCTAATCGACGTCCGGACAGGAGAGAGAGGGGCGAAGGAAATGGAGAAAGAAAAGGGCTGAAGGCTTAGTTATTGGCCAGGGGTGACGCTCACCACTCGACCGGTGAGGCCGAGCTAGGAGGCCGAGCAAAGCATTTGAAGGTCGACCGGTCAGTGGGTGACAGGTCGACCGATCAGGCTGAGGAATGCCTAGATAGATCTAAGTCTAGATCTCAGCTCGGATCTAATCGGGTAAGGTCGGACGGTTGAATCTCGGACCTTTGTCCACGTGTCCACAGGGGATATTTCTACTATATCATCAGTCCTCCAACTTTAAAGTACGAACGAAGTTCGAACTCTGAAGTTAGAGAACAAGTCAGCTCTGGCCTAAACTACGTAGGCAAAGTTTGAGCCAATGTGCCTGAGCAGGCTGATATGCAAAGTGGGTTGAACGGTCTCCCGACAGTCGGTTATTGAACTGGGCATACGCCAAGAAGTTAACGCTAGGTAGAGATCATTGCGTCATGTAGTCCTACAGAAATTGGACGTAATTAGTCTAAAAGAAAGTTATTGATGAAAGCCAACACTTACGACATCGGCTGAAAAGCCAGGAGTATTTGGCTTTGAGAGATCCAAAGCGTCGGCTATGGAGCCGGAGATGGCGGCTGAGGAACCGAAGAAAGTTGAGTGTGACATGAACACTAGGGCTGTAAATGAGCCGAGCTGAGCCGAGTATACCTATGCTCGACTCGAGCTCGTTAAATTTTTATCGAGCCGAGTCGAGCTCGAGCTTGATAAGAATTTTTAGTGGTCTTGATCAAGCTCGGCTCGGCTCGCTCAATAACTACTCGAGCTCGGCTGGGCTCGATTCGTATCATAACTCGAGCCGAGTTCAAGTTATGAGCCAAGTCGAACCGAGCAAAAGATCGTCTTGAATTCTCTTTTTTTCAACAGCAAACTAAGAATAAACATCAGAATTTCACAACAAAGGATCAGATTATACAACAAAGGATCAAACTTTACTGGAGGCTTGAAGAAGCCGATTCTGGAGAAGAAGAGAAAAGGAAGTCTGGAATTGGAAGTGACGAATGAAGAGAGGTAAGTGGGGTAACCCAGGTAACTCAGTGCCTCAAACTTCAGTTGAGGGGACGTGAGGAGTGCAGGTACGCAAGTAGCTAGCTGGACGGTGGAGATTAAATTTATCAGATAATGATGAACAATTCTGGTTAAAATACATTGGTAGGCACACCATTTATATTTTAAAATAATAATAAGAAGAAAGAAAAATAACATCGAGCCGAATATATCACGAGTAGCTAAAAAAAAAGCTCGGCTCGACTCATAATATTAACGAGTTTGAGCTCGAACGAGCTCTAATCGAGCCGATTTCGAGTCCTTATCGAGCTACTCTACTCGATTTACAGTGTTCATTGAACACCTTGATTCCACTCTGATAAGCTCATTGTCAGGGTGGAGCGTTGGCGACAGCTGTTGCTGCTCTTGACGGAAACGTTAATCTTGACGCCCAACGAGTTGAAAGTGGTGAATGGCCGAACGGCCGGCGGGAATAGTCGATCCAAACGGGAGCAACCCGACTTACACGGGAACTGTACGGGACAGACCTCGGACCACAAGTGAAGAATTATATCGGCAGGGTAGACCCGTCTTATGAGCTTCTGTGCGGTGACCGACCCCAGACCACAGGCATCCTGGAGAGGCGTCCCCTGTCAATAGGTCATCAAGGCGGGGCAGAGCCGGCTTACATGGAATGAAAAACATCCAAGACAGGACGGACCCGTCTTACAAAAGGAGGCTAGTGAGAGTGGTTGCTCGGAAAGAATAGCTCGGAAGCTAGTAAGAGTGATTGCTCAACCGTTGATCGCAAAAGGACACTTGAGACGTCCTGTAAACCTGTGCTCACAGGACATACAACCACAGGCAAAACAGAGAAGCAGATACGACTGAAAAAAGAAAGTAAGAGAGTCGCCTTCTTAGGGAAGACCTGGCGGAGGTAGGATTTTTCCCTGTAGAGGGAAACCGACTCACTAACGCAAGGTAACCCTGATGTGGAACTACAGATTACCCTAACAAGACTAGTGAAACAAAGATGATGCAGACAAGAGTCAACTTGTACTCGCTGCGGGACAAACCTGTCCCCCTGTGGCGTTGTTAATAGGGGAAGGACGGATCCGATTGGCTTTACCCCCACAAGGAAAAATCCTCACTTCGTCATTGCGCTTGTATTCATTATCTGTCAAAATATGGGAGAAACGCAAAGGATTTAGAGGTCGTGGACCTAGATCAGTACGCGGAGGTACCCTTTATTCGTCTGCCAAGCACGCTCGATAATCGGATTGGAGCGCGGGTCAAGGAATTTAGGGCCGTCGGAGGCGGATTGTGCAGCCTTGAGCATTCTAGGACCTGTTCTACGCAGCAAACTCATCAGCGGGATCCCATGGTGGTTAACCTTAGGGGACCGCTCCGACAGTCGAGTTAGTCCCTAACTAAAGATAGGCAAATATGCACAAAGCTGAAAACAAAAGCAAGCAAGACTTTTTAGGAAAAGTCAAGCGGAGGCGAGATTTTTGCCTATAGGGGCAAGACAGGTCCGTCCTTCCTAAGCAGGATCAATTCACTCATGCGAGGCAGCCCTGGAGCGGGTCGCAGTGACCACCTGAAACTAGTGAGATTTTACCGGTGCTAGCTAATAGGTAAAGAACGAACTCGGCTTACTCTGATCCATAAGGAAAAATCCCCACTTCACTGTTGCTTCCACATCATCCTCTGTCGAAAAGGAAAAGGGAAGCGTGAGAATGAGGCACCGAGGGCTTTTGAATCATCGGTGTTTCAAAAGGCGCAAGGCGCACAGGAGTCGTGGAGCCTAAGCGCACGCCCGATCGAAGCTAGATGCAAAAAAAAACCCAAAAATTCTAATAATAAATGTAAATATTGAATAATAATTAAAAATAAAAAAATAAGTTTCTAATTGTCTAATAAAGTAAAAAAAATAATACAACAATAATATAACATAGTATAAATATAATCTAAGTAAATAACAAAACTAAAAAATAATTTGTGAAATCTAAAACAATTAAAATCTTCAACCATCACTCGTCAAAAAATGAAAAAAGATTATCAACACTCAATTCAACATCTTCTATTACTCCTTATACAGTAAAAAGGTTCCAATGGTCCACTTGCTCTAGCGACAATATTCCCCAAATCAAAGAATCATCTTCAAACACCAAATCATTGCCATCGTCATCGTCATCAAATCTATCTAGTAACCACTTATTAGATTCTTCAATATTGTCTAAAAGAATTGGATCCATAATCTCTCTCTGATTGTATCGATGCCTTAATACTCTATTATAGTTCACATACACTAAATTCAGATGTTCTTAAGCCAACCTATTTCTTCTTTTGTTGTGAAGGTACAATAAGAAACAAATACAAAGTAAATATTTCATATTTCTAAAAAATCTTTTCATTTAATAAATTGAAATACTTACATGTTCAAAAACACTCCAATTTCTCTCACAACCCTTACACACTACAAGTTAGGAAACGAAGCACTAGCTCTTTGAGCTCCTTGACCTCTCCCTCTACCTTCAGGTCTAGAACTTAATGTGTAGAGGTACATGTACTTACAGGTTAGAGATAGGCTAAAGCGACAGTCTGGACTTCGACCTTCTCCTCTTCTTCTCCTCTCTTACCTATCCCTCAAATAAATCGTCTCCTCTTTTTTTTTTTAATTACAAAATTATTAACTTTAACCTAAACAATTTTAGGTAAAAAAAAGTTAACTATTACACCTAGGCGCACCTGGAGCCTGATCCCCAGACGTGCGCCCGAGACGCATAGGCGCGCGCCTTGCCTAGGGGTATGCGAGGCGCTCCGGGTGTGCCTTGCGGCTGAGGCGTGCCCAAGACACGCCTTTTAAAACACTGAGAGTCATTTCGAGGTGCGTTCGGTATTCGAGCAGAGGTGCGGGTCATGTGCATGACATCGACGCTATGGAGAGCGGATTCTTTTAGCCTGCGTGATGTGGGATCTGTACAAGGCAGCAAACTTGTCAGCGGGGTCCCAAATTGTTTAACCTCAGGGACCTCTCTGACGATCAAGTCAGTCCAGATTTTATTGAAAACGCAAGCAAATATATACATGCAAGTATTTACAAACAAAGAAAAGGAGAAAAATACAAAAGAGGACTCGTCAGTGAGTCTCGCTTGTCAAAGGCTTAGAGGCGGCGGACGCATTTGAATGCTCTGGACTGAAACCTTTAGTGACTGTCCTTCAGGCGAACGAAATCTGTGTCAGTTGATGTCACACCCCATCCCGGGTGAGACCGGCACGTGACCCATAGGGTCACCCACGTGCCATGTAAGCTTAAATCCAAAACCCAACCCACGGGGTACAATTTATAATCCAATATATCAAATCAGTGATCTGAAATGCGGAAGGTAAACATAACCCGCCATGGAGTATAACTAGTCCAAAACCCATATCGAGAACTAAACCCAAGCAAAGGAAAAACAAATCAAACCCACAAGGGAAAACAATAGTCCAAACTCAAAAAGGAAGCATGATTTAATCCGAAATAATCTAAACAATCCCAAAAATACCTATAGGGACATAACCATAAAAAGATGCTTGTTGAAAGAAGAAATAAAATCCTATGAGGCTCGTCCCATCCCGCCGGCATCCTCCTATCCCTTAGCTCGCTCACCTGTGCCAAAATGTTCAATTGAGGGATGTACACGGGGTCAGTAATAATAAAGTGGCATACTTATGAAATGAAACATAATGGCTAAAGCAGGGCTATGTGAATGTAGTGGTCAAATCAAACGTAAGAGAGTACAGAATACCTGTAACTCACCGAGACATAGTCTCACGTGCAGGTGTCCGGAACCATACAAGGGACCACTACACTCACCAGGCAAAAGCAGTAGATAGATGTGCAATAAATTATAATCAAGACCGACTATATGGCATATCTAAATCAAGTATAAAACCATGTGACAATCCAGAAAAATAGGATCAAAGCCATGATGAATAATGCGCACATGCATTTGGGTACCCAACGTACTAGACATCCCACCCCGGGTGACAGTCGGATAGGGAACCATCCTAGTAACATGTAAGGCATCTCACCCCGGGTGTCAGCCTGATAGGAAACCTACCCTAGCATGTCGTCCAAAACTCTCTATAACTGACGGAAATAGAGTCGTGCAAGTCATGCAAAAGTCCCCATGCTAAATCATCAAGTCAGGCCAGAAGCCAAGAATCATGAACGAAAATAACCACGACCGGAAGATCGGGTAAAGAAACATGCATGTGGATGATTACCAAACCGTGTATGCCAACGAATATAAATAGGAGAAACGGGGTATCAAACCATAAGAGAAACAGGTTAGGCTAGGTGTACATCCCCTCACCGGTTAGACAACCGGTTTATTTTATTTAAAAAAAATATAGTTCATAAAATGAGAGAGATAACCCGATTAGAAAGAGTGGATTATTACATCCTTCCCCCTTAAAGAAATTTCGTCCTCGAAATTCGAAATGACCAACTCGAAATGAAAACGCACCTCAAAACAAATGGGAGAACTTCCCACACATCAAGTTTCCACACTTTCAATAACCTCTTGCCAACCAATTAATGAACTTCAGACAAGGGTTCCAAAAGATCCCCACCCAACAATTAGCCACTATCAAGGTCCCAATTCAAATAGCTATGAGCCCATCTATCCACAATTATTCTTCCTTTCAACCAATCTAGAGATAGTCTACATGTGCATTCAATGAACCCAACATCTGATTAACAAAAGATAACACGTTTCCACTCATTCAAACTAATCCATCATTGAATTCTGTTACTGAAAAAGGGATAAACAAGTCATCCACATATCAAATCTTGCTCGTCCAAGATAACCCAAAATAAAAACCATTCTAATGGGACTCGCCAAAATGACATTTATCCTTATTCGTTAAATACACAAAGCAATACACATCCAAAAAGGTCTGAAATCCACTCTTAACTCTGTCATGTGTGGAATCCACCAACAAACGTTGTACTCATCACGCACGTGTGAAACCAATAATGTAACAATGCAACCATTCCAAGTTCAATGTACAACACATGAATCTCCTTACTAAACGAAAAATCACCAGAATCCTATAATAAAATCAAGTTACTCGATCAGAACCCATAAATCTCCTCAGAAAACTAACATGGTGTCTCTTTAAAACACGCGAAAACTGGTGGAATCTTTTCCACATAACTAACCACCCAAAATCAACCTTACAGCTACGAAATGCTCAAGTAAAAAATTCACTCACATGTTGATCAAAACAAGAACGTGAATGGTTAAAACACATTTTTCCGAGTGAAAGATAAAGTCATTCACATAATCAAAATCACCCATTTTCTCAAAATCTTCCTCATGCCAAACACATCAGACATCAAAACATCTCAACCATGACAATCACAACGGACATGTTCAAGATAAGGACTCAAACCTCCCGTGACACATCCCAAACTCAATCTCAATCGCGATTCTGCCAATGGTTCTAAAATCATATAATCAAACTCATTTCAATCTCACGCAACCACCGTGGCCAAAACAAGATTTAAAATTGTTTATATATAAACATAATATTAACTCTTTTCAAGTCACGACACCACAGTGACAACACATAACTCAAAGCCCCTTTTTAAAACACATGCTACCATAGTGGCCCAAGCATAGTTTAAAATCATTTACATAGAAGTAAAAGTATCACATCAATCATTTTTCAGGAAATTGTCACTCTTCTAAAATAATCATTTAACGATAGTATATAAGAGAAGTATGTAACAAGTCCATAAGCAACTACATGTGTATCCCAAAGCAATTTGAACTCTCTTACAGAACGACTACAGCCATAAACATCGCATTCCCTTTTTATAATTGTTGTAAACATGAAGAGACATCAATGTTTATGTGCACTCTTAGTCGCTAGAATAGGAACTCCAATTACTTTTCTAGAGATAAAATTCATCAATTATGTTTACACAAGTACTGATCTACCAATGATCAAATAAATCACAAATATCTCGTAAGATAAACAACAAGTCGCTAAAACACATCACCAAGAGTCCCCAATAATCTTATCATATCTCAAAATATATTCGTTGTGTCACAACCTAGATTATAGAGCTATCTTGCTATTCATTGCACCAAACATCATATAAAGTCATATTTCTAGTTTTCAATTTCAACATACACCATAACTATCACGTTTCCAATATCGTATTTCAAGTCTCCAATTGTTAACACTTATACTTCTAAGATCCTTACCATACATAAAAAATAATCTTTAGATTCAAATAACCGCACAAATAACTCTTCATTTTACTTCACCTCAAATTGTTCCAAGTTCAATACCCAATTCTTTTTTTTTTTTACAAATGAGGATTTTTACTTAAACATACTCTATATATCCATAAAATACTTCACTTTCAACTAGCAATCATCCAATACTATATACTTAAAAGCATGATACGTAAACCGCGCAAAATATATACCAAGAACTGAAGAAAGTCACCATCCCATCATTAAAACTATTTAATCATAATATGATATGTCCAATTTTCTTTTATCACACCTACTTGTCCATAGCACAACAAGAGAGTTAATTCAAGCCGATAAAATCTCACTGCCTAGAAAAAGTCTAGAGATACCTTATAGAGACAATAAATAAGATTACTCCTGAAAATCTAAAGATAAGTCATAGATATGGGCATCTCAATTTAACATAAAATTTCCTCATTTAGAGAAAAGTATTACTCCCCACCTTAAATATAAAACGTAACAATTTGTGGGAAAAACAAGTGACAATCTCTCTATAAAATCGAAATTTTTCAAACACATCTTGAAATAAAAGCTTTCAATAACCTCATTCATTGATCGTTATTTCCAACAAATCCAAAACCATAAGTTTCATAAATCAACAATTCCATTAATATTCTAGTTAAAATAAATGTCACATAAATGAGAATAAGAAACATAATGTTTACGTTAACAATCACAACAGGATTCACAAACGATACTTCGTCTTTCAAATTCCAAATATTCTTAATCAATCTCATATATATATATATATATATATATATATTAAAATAAAAATAAAATATGAAACCACATCACAAAAATGCAACAAATCTCAAGAGAAGTCTGAATTTTAATAATGTGTACTTGGAGAAAACTTTACAATGGAATCCAATAGAATTCTTGAAAAATCAAAAGTTGTCCAAAAGAGCTTCTCAAATCGTACTAAAAACTAATGAGACATTAACCACTTGGTAACCATCTCACGTAAAGCAAAACCTCATAATGAACTGATACGAACAATGAATGAAGTTATCATTAAACACCATTTCAAATCCAAGTGGAGAAAATCAACTCTTACCTTCAATCATATATTTCTCCTTTCGTATCTAAACTAAACCGAAAGTACTAAATTTTTAACAACCTCCATAAAACAAGACATTATTATAATAAAGAAAATTTGTAGAGTAATAAAATCCCAAAGGCTGTCATTATGCAATTCTCCTAATTTATGGTACTTAAAATAAGTCAAACCAACTTTATTCATTCTTCAAAATTTAGAATTAACGTATTCAAGCATTTATAATTTCTGTGATAAAGTACATCATCCACTATTCATGTAATCAAATGACGAAAAGCATAACATACTCAAAAATATAATAAAATCGACAATCATCATTATATCACTTTACGTATACAAAATGTTCCTTCTCGAACTCTCCATAAAATATATCAAATGTTACAAGTTAACACAATACTCATTTGCTTCAAATACCAACTTACATGTGATAAAAGTAGTATTCCTAGAAATTTAATGTGGTAACACTCAATCCGCTTTCAACAAGTACAAAGTATAAAGTTATATCCCAGGCAAGTATACCGATTACATAATTAAATGAAGTATAAACCGTATTTGTCAAGAATTATATAATTCAATGGGAACTATATATATATAGGGGAGGTTATATGTACACTTGTTATGACACCTATGTGATAGGAGATGTTTTAAGACAATCCGAACGGTGTATGCATAGAAAATGTGATTTTAAAGAGGGCCACCAAAGACCTCGACGAAAAATAATGTCCGGAAGGCCTCCATCCGAACGTCGAAAAGTACGATTTGAGTCGATTTTGACACTATAAAGGAAGTACTTTATTCGAAATGATTTTGGACAATCCAACCGTTAGATATGTTCAAAATGAAACCCTATTTGGGTACAACAAACCCTACCGTAACCCGAAGTGTTAATGCAATAAAATCAACTAAAAGAAAACCCGAAAAACTAAAAATCCTATAGAAACCCGAGTATATTTAGGCGGAATCAACCCTACCGTAACCCGAGGGGTTAATGCAGTCATTTCATGTTACATTTTGAACATATCTAACGGTTGGATCATCTACAATCATATCGTATATGGTACTTCCTTTATAACGTGAAAATCGGCCCAAAATGACCCGAAAAACGTCTGGATGGAACCATTCTCAATTTTTTTTTTCGACAAGAAAAAAGAATCGTCCCATATTTTTCCATTTTTTACGTATCTAACAGTTCAGGACGTCTCAAAACATTTCAAAACACATTTGATAAATATGAGTGTCATAAGTAGTGTACATATAACCCCACCGTGTGTGT
>JAOWBR010177377.1:0-10948 GCA_028571145.1 Dionaea muscipula
TCTTAGTCATCTTCTTCCTTAGCTCAGTAGCTTCCATAGCCGTAGCTCTAGTGATAGCAGTAACTTCTTCCGTCGAGTCTAGCTCCGGAAACTTCACTTCCACCTCCATTTTCATACTTTTCCGTTGAGACTACTCCGGTTGAGCCCCAATTTCACCCCCTGTTTCGCGTAATCGGATTTGATAACCATTGAGACTACTCTGATTCATCGAGTCCATTACACTTTTCTGTCAGCTTTGTGCAGTCAACAACCTGTCATGAATCACAGCAATGTTCTCACTAGCATCTTGTACTAACTCAGGCCCCAAAACTCATACCAACAGGTAGGCGATCTACACCGCCTGCCATACAAAGCCTCATATGGTGCCATCCCCAAGCTGATCTCGAAGCTATTATTATATGAAAACTCAATCAGAGGCAACTGATCATCCAAATTCCCCTTCCAGTCCAGTGAACAAGCTCTCAACATATCCTCCAAGGTCTGAATGGTCTGCTCAGACTGACCATCTGTATGAGGATGATAAGTTGTGTTGAAACTCAGAGTCGTCCCAAACTCATCGTGAAAATCTCTCTTAAACATCGACATTAACCTCGAATCACGATCCAAAACAATGGACACAGGCGTGCCATGCAATCGCACAATCTTATTCATGTAGAGGCGAGACAAATGCTCTAAACTGAAAGTCACCTTGATCGGCAAGAAGTGAGAAAACTTCGTTAGCTAATCAACAATCACCCAAACTACAACGTGTCCATTTGGGGTAATTGGAAGCCCAGTGTAAAAATCCATCGTGTTGTTTTCCCACTTCCACTCAAGAATGGGAAGTGGCTACAACTTGCCCGCAGGCCACTGATGCTCGACCTTGACCTGCTGATAGGTCAAACACCGCGAAATAAACTCAGCTATCTATCTCTTCATGCCTCGCCACCAAAAATGCTCCCAAAGGTCATGATACATCTTGGTGGAATCCGGATGAATGCTCAATCAAGAACAGCGGGCATCAGTCAACAACTCGGTTTTCACTTCCTCGTCATTAGGAATGCAAATGCATCCCCGAAACCTTAAAATCAAATCTGTCCCCAATGCAAAATCGGAATCAGGGCCATCCCTCAAACTGTCAATGATAGCATGCAGCTCTACATCATCCTGCTGCAATGCTGGAATTCGGTCTCGCAGAGTTGGATGTAACAAGACCTGACAAATCAATCCATCCACTCTGCCCCGAACTGGCTGAATCTGCAACCTCTAAAACTCATCAATCAACTGAGGCTGCCCCGTCAAACACGCAACAGTGCCAGCTGTCTTCCGGCTGAACGCGTAGGCCACCACATTGGCCTTGTCGGGGTGATACTGGATCATCAGATCATAATCCTTCAACAACTCTAGCCATCTCTGTTGTCTCAGATTTAGCTCCTTCTGTGTGAAGATGTACTTGAGGCTCTTGTGATCTGTAAAAATCTCGTAGGACTCAGCGTACAGATAATGCCGCTAAAGCTTCAACGCGAAGACAATGGCTGCCAACTCCAAATCATCTGTCGGATAGTTCCTCTCATGAACCTTTGGTTGCCTGCAAGCATAGGCAATCACCCTTCCATGCTACATCAACACACACCCCAAGCCCTGCAATGAAGCATCACTGTAGATCACGAAGCCACCACCCTTGGCCGGCAAAGGCAACACTGGTGCTGAAGTCAACCACCTCTTCAGCTCAAGAAAACTCTTCTCACATGCATCTCACCACACGAACTTCACATCCTTTCTGGTGAGGTTGGTCAATGGAAGAGCTATAGTGGAGAAACCCTCTACGAAACGCCGGTAGTACCCGGCCATACCAAAAAAACTACTGACCTCACGAACTGTAGTGGGCCACGCCCACTTCTCCACAGCCTCGATCTTCTTCATGTCAACTGAAACACCATCTCTACTGATAACATGCCCCAAGAAGGAAACGCTGCTCAACCAGAACTCACACTTCATAAACTTTTCATACAGCTGCCTTTCTCTCAAAATCTGATATACTGTCCTCAAGTGCTCCCTGTGCCTAGCAAAAATCACTCTCTTCCCAGGACAGTATAGCGTGGCATTTTTCCTAGCTAACATGTTCATGCCTAAAATCACATCAAATCCGCTCATATCTAGGGCAACCAAATCAACAGGCATGACACTACCACAAACAATCACCTCACATGCACGATAAACAAAATGCAACTCAACTGATAGACCAACTGCTGCCGCTACTAATATGCCAACATCCAACACATGCATGGAACAGGAAGAGAACGCAGAAATGCTGACGATGCAAATGAATGTGTGGCATCCGAATCAAACAAAACTCTGGGAGAAACTGAATAGATGATCAGCGTACCTTGCACCACAGATGTAGCTGTCTCTGCCTCCTCTTGTGTCAAGGTGTACACCCTGCCGGGAATCAACGATCTCTCAGCTATTGCTGCTACTCCCTTCTCCTTCTTCCCTGCGGTAGAACTTGACTGTGCTGGCTTCTGCACTGAACTAGCCTCTGAAGTCACCATCTGCTGTCTGCCCTGAGTATACTGATGGTACGAGTGGAGCTGTCTCTATGGGCCCTCGTACCCTAACTGACTGCTTTGTCTGCCCCCTGATCTGCACACGGCTCCTACGTGCCCAGGAGTGCCACAAGTATGGCAAATGACGGGTCTTCTATCGCAGGTGTAGACACGTGAATGGTTCTTGCCACATCTCTTACAGACTGAGTATGGCTTAAACCACTGCCTGAACTTCCTGACTTGCTGTTTCCACTATGAAACACCTTATTCTGACTCTGACTATGGCTGTGGATAGTCTGCTGTTGACTCTGACTCTTAACTGGCTCCTCACTAGCCCTCTTATGTCCAGTCCCTCTAGCAGCAAGCATAGCATCCTCTAACCTCGCTGCATGCTAAATCATCCTAGTGAGAGTAGTGCAGTCATGGCTACGGACATGAACCAGCAGATCCGGATCCATGCCCCTCTCGAAGAACATTTTGTCCTCCTCTGTCTACTGCAGCTCTGGAGCAAATCTGCCCCACTCAAAGAACTTCGTTTCATACTCTAGGATCCCCATCGTGCCCTACCTCAAAGCTAGCAACTCAGTCTTCTTCTGAGCTCGGTAATATGTTGTGAAGAACTTCAGCCCAAACTCTGTCATGAAATTCTCCCAAGTCGGCTCCTCACCGCGAGCATCAAACTACCTCTGGACTCCACGCCACCAGCTCCAAGCAGTGTCCTTCAGCATGAAGTTGGCGTGTGATACTTTGTGTTCTAGAAGGCATCCAATCCTCTGGAGAATCTCCTCAACCTCCATCAGCCAATTACTGGCTTTAATAGCATTAGGAGTGCCCATGAACGTGGGCGGATGAGCACCCACAAATCAGTCAAATGAACGCCCCTGGATCTCCTCTGGTGGTAGGATAACTGTCGTTGCTCGAGGTGCCACTGGTGGTGCTAGTGCTACTGGTACCAGTGCCACTAGTGCTGGTGCCACTAGTGCTGGTGCAACTCCTGGCGGTCCCTGCATCTGGATGAACCGCTGGTACTGCTGAAACCTCTCCCACTCCTCATGTGAGAGGTTCTGGAATGCTTGTAACTTGGCATACTCGTCTGATGCGAACCGAACAACAGTCGTTCCATCCTCCGGATCAACTACCGGATCATGAGTATCCCCCCGAGGTGCATCTCGGATCACAAGGCCAGGTGGCCTTGGTGGTCGCCCGTGCCTCGCCTGGGGGTTAAACGAGGTAGCTTGAGCATCAAAACTGCTTTTCAATTGCATGATGTCTGTCCAACATAGACAACCTCCAATCAATCAACAGTACTAAGAGAATCGAAATGCTACAAAAAAAGAAAACTCAGACGTATTTGGTGCGCATCTACCAAGAACTATGGAATCAAGAGAACAACTGAAAACTTAAATGCATACCTCTAGTGGATGCCAGGAGACGGACCTCTTTCTAACAAATTGAAAATCAAATCACAACCATTTAATTCACACAAGGTCTAGTCTAGTCCATAAAGAATTTAAACTAAACCTGGCTCTGATACCATAAATGTCATACCCCACCCCTCGGGCTTATATAATAAATCATATGCCACATCTACCTCTTCATATCTCACCACCTCACAAGAAACCTCTCGTCCACTCACAAGAACAAAGAACATAGAAAGCCAACTGAACAATTAGAACTATCATAGGTAACTATCATGATAAACAAGGAAGATCAGGCCAACTATAACATATATATACTCATCAAGCGACATGCGAGTGGACAACAACCAATCAACATCAATAGTAATGCAGAGCATGTACTACATGAGAGAGGTATCAAGAAAGGTCTATGAAAGAACCGCAATGCACAAAAGGAGATGGAGGAAAAGGTAAGGTCCTGTGCACCCCTCACCTGAAGTACAGCTAAACCAAAGGAAGAGTTAAATCAAGTCACCAAACTCCGTATACAGTCATATCACCACCTGAATATTAATCCAAGTGAAACACTTACTAATGACACTATACAATGGCATTAGAACACCCCAAACACGCTAACCAAAGGACCAAGCATGAACCGGGAGCTCAAACAACGGAGCGGGAATTGAAACTGCCGAAATAATGAAGATTACGATTGTAATCATATCCTATTATGACCGTAACTACACACGATGTGACCGTAACGTTGTTAGGGTTACGACCGTATCGATCCCCGAAGTCTGAAAACCCGTCTGCATTTTTATGATTTTTGGTGTAAAATTTGAGGTATTTGGGATTAGTGACCATGCGTGTTGTGGCGTTTTAGGGCATTAGAGGAGTTAGGAGGTAGCCACTTTCGTTGACTTTTGATTTCCAAGCATTAATGTTGAAGGAAGAGTGTGTTTGTGGTTTTGTGATTACTTGGGGAGTGTTTTAAGGCTGAAACTCAGCCTTTCCTTTAGTTTTTACACGTGAGAAAGAAAAGGAGAAGAGAAGGAAGAGGAGAGCCATGGATCCTTGAAGTTTTGTTCACCATTTCCTTGAGTTTTGCTTCGGTTCTAGCTTGGTTAAGCTTAGAACTAGCTTGCTTTGGTGGGAGATCATCCTTAACAGCATTGGAGCTTTAGGGATCCTTCTCATTGATTGTTTTCAAGGTAATCACTTGTTCAGTTCTTGTTTTCCTTTGGTTTCATGCTTGTGAGTGATTTTCATGAAGGAGGATTTGAGTATAGGTTGTGCTCGATGAAGTTGGTTGGTTTGACATGGTTTGTTATGTCATTTGAATCTTGTTTGAGGTCTTAGACTTGAGCTTTGGAAGAGTTTGCATGTGATGCATGATTTATGTTTAGTTTTGGGGATTTTATGCTTGGATTGATTTTTGGTAGTGTTTATTTATGTTTGGGATGTGTGGGATGAGCAGGGATGGCTTGGATAGCTTTGATTCATGTTGTGTGACTTGTTTGAAGTTTTGGGTTGATGTTTGGTTGATTATGGATTTCATTTCGTGCATGGGGAAGTTTCTGCAATTTCTACAGAAATAGGATTTCCGGTTGACCAATTCCCATTTCTGACCGACCGACTCCTGCACTCCCTCTCTGTTTTAGAAATCCGGCCGACCGGTTTTTGTAGAAAAAAGGAAAATCAGTTGACCGATTTTCCTGTGATTTGAGAGGTTTCTTTTCGTGGATTTCCATTTCTTTTGGCCTCGTTTGGGGAGGGTCAGGGATCGACCCTAGGTTGTCTTTGAGGGTCTTATAGGCATAGTTTGAGATGCTTGGGGTTTCATAGGGTGTTGTTTGATGGTTCCACCGTTGGTCGGTGTTTGTTAGAGTTTTGTGCATGACTTTGTATCAAGGACTGTTGGTGACCCTATTGAGCGGCTTGTGCTTGGTTTGGGGATTCCTGGTGATTGATTGCTGTGTTTTTGCTCAGGTGAGTTGAATTACGGATCGATGGTACTTCAAGGTTAAGTATTTTACAATTTTTTGCATACTTTTATTTACGGTTGATGTATGCCGTAATAGCATGATTTGTATTTGTACCATCACTCGTGATTCTTGTTTTACGACCATCGTGTTGAGGATTGATATTTGTTTTATGACCATTATGTTGAGGATTGATACTTGTATTACGCCTGTTGTGTCGAGGATTTTGAAGTGGTTTAATTGATGGTTTAACCTCGGGCTTACAGTCTATGGGGTAGTTTTAAGGACATGAGATATGGATAAGGATTTAAGTCATTGGAGTTCTTCCATGTGTGGAAACCAAGGCCACCTGCGGGTGTCACAACGTCCTTAGGTCAATCCGTTCGCGATGGGGAGACTAGGATGGTTACCGCTTGACGTTACATGTGCGTGGGCGCCATCCCGGGATGTATATCAAGTAAGCTTTACTAGGGTACCCTAGAAGTGTGTTTTATTATGGTAAGACTTTATATCCATATGCTGCATGTCTTATTACTTAAAGGAGGTTTTATGCTAATTGTCTTAGTATTTAAAGGAGGTTTCGCTCTCAGTTATTTAAGAATGATTGTTGTTGATCCTATGGACTTTGAGATTGCATGATGCATGTTTTACACAATTATCATTTTGTCCGTATTTCATCTCACCAGCTAGCGATGGTTGACGGATATTACCCCTGCTTGTTTTGGCAGGTTTTGATCAATGATTTGTAGCTAGATGTGGCGGAGAGCGGTGTGACCACATAGGATTTTATTTCTTTTCCACTAAATGTTGTTTTGGTACTCTAATTTAGTTTTTGACCTGAGGGTCAGTTTGGATGTTTGTTCCCCGTGGTGGAACTTGTAGTTGTATTTTGATGTATGATGCTTCCACAAGATGATTTGATTGTTTTTTTTTTTCTTCATGAGTTTGTTTCACATATGTATCTTGATTCATTAATTGCCTTTGGCTTCAATGACCCGTGGCTCACCCTACAGGTTATCGTCGATAGCATCTGGTTGCGGGTATAACAATAACGCTCCCAAAACTGGGAAAACCAGTTCTACATTATGCAGAACTTACACAAATCATAACCAAACCAAATCCTTGATTACCAAGCACCATGACAGCATCAAAGAGGCATCAAAATGTGCACAAAACATCTATCAAAAGGTTCTCAACATGCCTCATTCATCCACAACTCAAAAAATGCATAAAAATGATAAAATTCGACCGAGACCAAACAGAACGTGAAACTCATCGAAACAACTCATAGATCAACATTAATGACATCAAAATGGTTCAACCATGCTCTCATCACAGTCCCATATAGACAAAATCAAGCCAAAACGAACTTGGGCTTCAAAAGGGGAAAATCTAACCTTAAATCGATACTCGACCAATCCGATCAAAACCCAACGTCAACGTGATCCTCCTCTTCTCCCCTATGGCCGATCGGTAGCAAGGAAACAAAGAAAACCGCCAATTCATCATATTTATCAAATCCATCCAAACCCTAAGCCAGAAGAGGGAGAAAAAGGAACGGGATCTTATCGTTACACCGATGAAGATCCAAGCCTAGCCGACCACCACTACCTCCTACTGTTGCTGCCGGTCGAAGGGAAAAATCAGAGAGGAAGAGATGAGAGGGAGAGAGGCATGAGAAAAAGAGAGAGAAGGGAAAAGGAAAGAGAGAGAATGGGATTAGAAAAAGTGAGGGATTAAATTCCCTAATCAGATTTCTAACCCCACAAGGGCAAAATGGTAAAGTCTCATCCCATTAAATGGGATTAAAAATCTTAAAACGACCAAAGAAAAACACTCCCCACGGGACTCGAACCCAAATCCTCCATGAAACAGTCTCATCATCCTCTTCCACCTACCCGTTCAGGCTAGGTGGAAGTCCTGAAGTAAAACCAACCCAAACAAAAATAAAAATGGTCGGGTTATCACACCGCATCGTTTCCTTCGTACGTCCCTAACATATATTCCGTGTCTGTGAGGGATCAAGCTTTGACTGGGAAGATGAACAAACCGTAGCAGAGCCTGTCACAGTACCTCCATGGATAACATATAAACTTCCACGCTTCTTACCCTTCATCCCAATGGTAGGACCTTTAGAAACATTTAAAAATCCACGTTCAACTCAGTACCTACACCCTTTAGTATTAGGAGTGCTCAAAGAAATCAAATTCTTCCTCAGATCGGAAACATGCATAACAACGAATAACGTTCTAACCACGCCATCATGCATCCTCATATTAACTGTGCCTTTCCCAACAACCTTACAAGTTGCATTATTTCCCATAAGAACTTTCCCACTATCAACATGCTCAGAAGTAGTGAAGAAGCCCTTGCAAGGAAACATATGAAAAGAGCACCCGTAATCAAGGATCCACTCATCCTTGGTACATGCCTGGCACTATTCAACAACGAAGACCGCATCCTCTTATGCAATAATCACTTCAGCTAAATGCAATGGATTTTGCTTCTTGGCTTCATTCTCTTACTTATTCTTCCACTTAGAGCACTCCCTCTTCCAATGGTCTTTCTTCTTGCAAAAATGACAAATTGTGTTGCTCACATTGCCATTCTTCCCACCATACTGAGAATCGTCATCCTCAAGAATTTTATCAGCAGATCTACTTCTAACCACAAGACTCTCAACATGAGAATCAAATGCAGAAACCGTGAGTTGATTATTCAACATATCTCGAGACAGAATATCAATCTTAACTTCTTCAACAGAGATACTTTCCTTTCCAAAAGTCACAGTCTTCCTGAAGTGCTTAAATGAAGGAGGCAAAAAACGTAACAGCAAAAGAGCTTTATCCTCATCATCTATCTTCACATCCAAATTCTCAAATCCATGATGATAGAATTGAATGTGTCAAGATGAGATTTGATGGAAGTACCTTCATCCATACGCAACATATATAACTGTTGCTTCAAACAATGTTTTTTCGTCAAACTCTTCGTCATATAAAGGGACTCCAACTTTTACCAGTGAGCCGTCGCTGTCTCTTCCTTGGCTACCTCTCGAAGAAATTTGTCATACCCCAACACGAGTGCGACCGGCAAGTGAACCGTGGAAGTCATCCACGTGCCACGTAAGCTTAAACCGAAATCCATGTCAACGGGAAATCATTAAATCATAAACAAAAAAGATAAAGAACTAATCATGCTGAAGATAACTAAACCCGCTAAGGGGAAGACAAATCCAAAACCCATAACTGGGGAAAAGATACGAAATCCCACAGAGGGGAACAACATCCAAACCCATGAAAATGAACATAATCAATAGTTTAACAGTCTAACTATAACTCAACATAAACGTAACCATATGAGATGCATGTTAAAAAGACACAATAAAATCCAAAGAGGCATATCCCGTCTCCCGTAGCATCCTCCTAGCTATCTCGATGTCAGCTGCGCCAAATTGTTAAATTGTGGGTTGTACACGGGGAAGTAAACAGTCAAATGACAAAGAACAACAAGGCTAAACTGACAAAGTGGGGTTTGTGGTAAAATCAAATGTAATAACATGACCAAGATAACTATAACTCGCCGTGACATAGTCCCGCACGCAAGTACCCGGAATAATGGGCCACCACCCACCATGGTAGTCAGAATCCTGATTCGGATCTTAGAATCTTACGATCCTACGATCCCATTTTGCAGAAACGATTCGACTCCATCACAGAAACTGACTTTTATAGAATCTCCGTAGGATCTCGATACGACTCGATAGAATCATAGAATCCTGATTTTACTCACGATTTTAACGATCCTATTTATCGTGCTAAATTAAGCATATATTTACTTTTGAAATAAACCAATAAGAAAATGCTTAGTCAAACACCTACAGAAAAGTATATATACCATTTTACTAAATTAATAAATGTTGCATTATATAGAATTTTTCTACATTTTGATGATACTAGTTATAACTATTATCTAATTTATTCTCAATATTTAATTTATAATCAAACGTTTTCAACTTATATTTTTATATTGATTTTAGTTTTCTAAAAAATTAAAATAGTAAATTGTATCAAATCTTACATAAAAATAAGAATAATCTCATAATTTAAATTTAGAATTCATATTAAATAAATTGCTTTAAGTTCATTATACGATTATACAGCAAAAAACAAAAGAAAACAAAAATAAAAATAAATAGAAAAAAGGAGAATCAAGTGTGCAAGTTTTCGTAAATATGTAAGTTTTTGTAAATGTGCAAGTTTTGTACTTATTTAGAATTGAAAATATTTTTATAAATGTGCCCATGTAAGTAAAAAATACTCAGAGACTTATAAACTTTTACTATGTTCTTACTATTTTAAAGAAAAATGTTATTTTACTATTTTTTCTTGGATCTTACGATTCTACGATCCGATCTTACGATCTGATTCTACCAACCACCTAACGATCCAAGGTAAGATCTCGATCCTGACTACCTTGCCAACCACACTAGGTAAAACAATAGAAAGTAAAAGAGATCGTCCATATGGAAAAACATAACCCATAAAAGGGAAACATGCAGCACAGGTATATATAAGGAATCAAATATAAAAGTCTAAACTAGGTGTATACATGCACACGGACAAAAGTACCCATCATACCTGGCATTGCCTCCCCTGTCTATGGCTACCGGGTAAGCAAACCTCCTAGTAGAGCCATCCTGATCTACCGTCGGCTAACGGAGACCTACGAATGTTACGACGCCAGGGTCACCTTAACGGGTGATGTAGCCGTGAAAATGGCTACATTATTTTACCTTTTACTTAAGCTAAGTCCGATGTTTTATCTTATTATGGTGTGATCTATGCCTCTTTTCTAGTATTTCTCAGGTTTCACATCATTTGGAGGAATCTGGGCAAGATGATATCGCCACAGGAGCAAAGGATGGAAAAGCAGCTCAAGTTGGGACATGGTGCCATCCACTTTCCAGAAGGTTGATCCTGAAGACAAGACTTCCATTATGTCTTGTATAACCTTCTAAGATGGCCCATGAAGTATGAAGTCC
>JAOWBR010177398.1:0-10947 GCA_028571145.1 Dionaea muscipula
ATAAAGTGGTGTGAATTGAAGTTAATTATTTAATTTTTTTTTTATTTCTGCATTTACTAATATATAAATTAATTAAGCAAATCTTTCATTTGCCCATTTATCATGTATATTGTTATTCCTTATTAATCGATGGGATGAAGGTAATTTTTATTAATATTTAATAAAAGTTATTTTTTCAATAATATATATAATAAAAAGTATATAATTTTATAATTTAATGAGACGATCTAAATAAGATTAATATTAATATAATTTTGATTTTTTTTTGATTTTTTTGTTGATTTTTTAAAATAATTGCTAACATATATTTTTCGTTGATTTTATTTTGAGAAAATTAAGTACTTATAATATCGAAGACACAAACAACGGTAAGTATTGCAAATAAGTTAGAATGTGAGCAACTCGATTTCTCGAGTTAAGAAATGGATATCTTTACATTTATGGGGTTGATTTCCTTCTCCAAAATCAAATCCCGGTCTTCTACTTCTCTCAAGGGATCAACTTCAGGCAAACTTCTTTTGACAGGAGTGTGTCTCAAAATTGTTTATTTTTTATTTTTTAATAAAATAGTAATATATTATTATTTTTTTTTTGAGATAAATCATATCGTATACTATCATTTTTTTAAAATAAAAATGGTAATATATTACCGTTTTTCGAAACAAAAACGTACCGTATTCAGACACAACCCTAATCAGCTTCTCTGAATTCATAATATATCTGATTTCTTCCCCTAATCTCCCCTTAATCACCTTCCCCCCTCCACCCTCCACCCTCCACATCCCCATCAATTAACTGCTCCCAGCACAGCAACCACCCACCCACCCCCTTCGACCTCCATTCTGATTCTTCAAATTTCTCATCATCTCCAATCACTCCCTCTCAGATCATCACTGATCGAAACCCTAACTTTCAACCAGTTAGTCATCAGACGTCAGATTCTTGATTTTAGCAGGTCAACCATCACCATCAATTTTCCCCCTTCCACGACAACAAACAGCTTTGGCAGCTGAGTTCGATCTGAGCTGCCGCTGCCGCTCCTGCCATGGGGCAGTGTTACGGCAGAACCAGCGTCAGAGGCGGCGGTGACGACGAACACGGAGGAGCCACCACAATTGTCGCCGCCGCCTCCTCCGGTGGTGGTGGTGCTGCTTATCCGCAGTCGCCGCTTCCGGCATCCGAGGCGGCCAACAGCAACGGAGTTAATGTCCCTTTGGTGAAGACCACGCCGGCGAGATCATCGTCGACGACGATGAATATATGGCCGAGTCCGTACCCACAGAACGGAGGGACGAGTCCCCTACCTCTCGGAGTCTCCCCGTCGCCGGCTAGGTCTACGCCGAGGAGGTTCTTTAAGAAGCCGTTCCCGCCGCCATCGCCCGCCAAGCATATGAAGGTTTCTCTGGCTAAGAGGTTTGGGACGGCGAGGCCTAAGGATGCTTCGATTCCCGAGGATGGTACTGGGCCCGGACAGCAACAGCAGCAGTTGGATAAGAGCTTCGGGTATGGGCAGAACTTTGGGGCCAAGTATGAGTTGGAGAAGGAGGTTGGGAGAGGGCATTTCGGTCATACGTGCTCCGCGAAGGGCAAGAAGGGAGAACTCAAGGATCAAACTGTGGCTGTCAAGATTATCTCCAAAGCCAAGGTGAAGCTATCTCTTTTCATGGTTTCTTGCTATTAGTTTGTTGGTCATTGTGCTATTAGTTGGAATCATCTTACGCTTGAGTTTCATTGCCGAGATTTTTTTTGAGTGATTGCTGATGGTGGTGTAGGGGTTTCAATTTTCAACCGAGAACAGTGCCGAGTCTTTGACTTGCAATTTGAAGTTCTATTTCATTTTAATTGTGAATTGTGATCAATTTCGTAACCAAACAGTTAAGGGAAGGCCTGTGAAGAAGTAGGACTACAATATCAGCGGCTCATGGGCTTCCTCAGCATGGAAAATGTACAACCATTTTAAACCCCTCCAATGTTCTAAATGGCGCTTGGCGGTGGCATAGCATCGAGCAACCGCCAAGCGCCAAGGCCGTCTAGGCACTGCCAAGCGCAAGGCCGTCTAGGCATCGCCAAGCTTCTCGGCGGTTTTAGTTTTTATTTGATTTTTTTAGTTGGATAATTGAGTTTAGGATTGGGTTGAACTTTTAATTTTGGATTGAGCTTTTTAATTTTGGGCAATTGAGTTTTAAGGTTTCGTTTGTTTTACTTAAGATTGGGCCGAATTTCTTAAAAAAAAAATCTTTACCGTCTTAATCCGTCATTGTTCACCGTCAAGGAGCACCACGAACCGTCAAGGAGCACCATAATCCGCCAAGATGCCAAGAAAAAAACGACTAGGGGTTATACGTGGCGTCGAGGCACCGCCAAGTGCCTAGGCGTCGCCAAGGACCGCCATTTAGAACAGTGAACCTCTCATAGTCGTATCCCTTTTGTGTTGTGAGGTAGCCGACATGCGTGTTATTAGGTAGTCGACATGCGTGCTAGGTAGCCGACAGTCAACGCACTAAAATTATCAGATCTTGTGTGCATGTATCTTATGAATAGGTGTGACTGACCTGACCCAATGAGAAATGATCGTGTTGTTGTTAGTCGTATCCCTTTCGAAGAGACCCTGCTAGGCAATGTAGGGCAATCAATTTTATCGAGATTGATTTAGGGTTCTTAATGCCTGATTTGATTGTGGGCAAACTCAACTATTCACGGGAATCAGGTAAGTCAGTTGGCGAACTAGCTTGTAGGTGATTAGCATTGTAGTAGTACATGAAACTATGGAGATTTGAATCCGTGTCACGTAAAACCAATTGGTTTACCACATACTTATTACTAACAACTAAAACTGGTGGAACGGATGTGGGGTCCCCGGGTTAGAGAGAGAGATTCCTCTCCCTTCTCTCTAGGATTTGGGAAACACGTTTGAGGCTTGGGTTTGTGAGGCATGGGTAGCCACTGCGGTTGGGTGTGGGGCCTCGTCTGGCTCGGCGATAGCTGGCGGCGGCGATGAAGGGGTTCCCAGGTGAGCTCCGATTGCCACTAAGGGTGGAGTTTGGTGTGGTTTCGTGGGCTGTCTCACTCCTAGGGCAGGCTCCTCCACTTCGAGCAAGGGCACAACGGCTGTTCTTCGAGGACTGTCATAGCTTGCTCTGACCACGAATTGAGTTCATGGTGAGGGCGGGGTGGTCTGATTTGGAACGAAATCGTCGGGTGATTGCGAAGGTGGAGAGGAGTTTGGCTGCTGATCTGTTGTTGGAGATGGTGTTGTGGGCTATTAGGGTTTGTCCGAGCAACAGTGTAATCTCATGGTATTATCATTTATAATATATTTCACTTACCGAAAAAAACAACTAAAACCGATGTTTCTTGTACGGATTATGCTTTTGATATCAAATGTTGGTTCTGAGTTCCTGCTTCTGTTTTAGTTTTATCACTTTATGAGATTAGTTATTAATAGGTAATTGCTGGTCTGATTAAAAGATCTCACATCTGACCATAGATGTGGTGGAGATTTGAACTGTCATGGGCTACTCTCTGTGGCTATAATTAGTTAAGTGATACCTGGTGCTAAAATTGAAATGGGGTTTTGCAACCTCCATCCAGAGAGGTCTGTAGTTCGTGGAGTATTATGTTAAGAAATCAGGATCCTAGTGGAACACTTTCAACAAATTATTTAGTTGCATTGTAGGGACTAGGTTTTGATGGAACAACAACAATAATATGACCACTTTCCATTAGGTGGGATTGGTCACACGTATTCGTAAGATACATGTATACAAAATTCGACAATTTATAATGTGCTGACTGTCGGCTATTCAACTCGCACTGCCCTAATCTAATCAGGAGATTACGTTTGAGTTAATTATAATAATATACAAAAATATATAGCAATAACAATACCGATAAACAATATTATAACAAAATATATAATCAACGTAATGCTAACGTATGTTACTAGATAACAATGTATGGAAATGTATAGGATAACAATAAATGTCACTGACATACGTTTAATAAATCACAAATCCAACGACTACACTATACTACAATAACCATGTACCAACGTATGATAATGAAAAGCACTATATGTTAATCTATAAAATTACATCAATAAAGGCCACAAACATAGTCACTCATATATGCCAAGGGGTTCAATCCCAATTTTCAACTCCTTTTGCTACTTTTATAATTACTACTTTCCACTAAGTGGGGTCGGTCACCCGTATTTATATCCTCCATTTCGTCCGATGCAAAATATCATCTATGGTGAGTTGCAACATGGGAAGGTTCGTATGGATCACTTCATCCCATGTCTTCTTTGGTCGCCTCCTGTTCCTCCTGACTTTCAACACTAGGTTTTGATGGACCAGTTTTCCTAAATTATGCTTCTAGTATTGTCACATGCTGTTCTTGGGCAAGCACTGCTACTTAACATTAGTTGCAAGATACAAGATCTTTTTAGTCCCTTTTTCCCAAAATTGTGTGAGAAGAATGACAAGGTGGAGCTTTTTCCCCTAGCCACAGGATGACAGGAATAACAATATCAAACCTTACTGTTATCATTTGAATTTTGATATCAGTAATTGTGCCAGATTCAGCTCACCTATGGAGCTGCATAGGTTGCAGAACAGCTTTCTGTCTCTTTGAATAATCCATGTACGAATGATCCATGGTTTATTAGGACCCATAAAGGTTCTGTTTTTGGTTTAAGAAAGATTTATTGCATAAATGATGATCAGATGATCTTTATGCGACTCAAGTTCCTCCAGCTGATTGAAACAACACTTTTATCCTGACCTCTTCTCCTATTGTACCTGTTGGGCTGTTGTAAGGTGGTGATAATTGCTCAAATCAATTTTAGATAATCTTTTGTTTTCATATTGCAACTTGCTTTGACAAGAGGAATGAGCGAGAAGAGGGATTATGGAAAATATTTAAGAACATTCTCTAATTTTGTCTATAGCAACCATTTAGAAGTCAGATTGCTAGTTCGCTCATTATATCAACTTTCTGAAGAAGAAATTCATGGTGACTAATTTCCTTCTGTAAATAGTTCAAGGACTCTCAGGTTTCTTCTTGCAAAAAAGAAACAATTTTTGCTTCTAATTCTCAATTAGCTTTACACAGGATTTTTCAGACAACAATTATTGTTTCATTAACTAACTTCAAAGTTGTAATTTTTCTTTGACCAGACTCCATTAAAATATTATCACAATCGAAAGATCATGTATAACGGTAATTCATTACTATGAGTGAGCTTTTATGGCCTCCTTTGCTAAAGTGTGGCTTGCTTCATGGTCGCAGACATGTCCAAAAAAGTATTTTAGGAAATCATGATGAGTATATTGGACTAATGGCTCTCGCAGTTAAGTGTTGTGAGATTCAAAACCTTCATGCTTAGCATATCTCGTCTGCATATTTCTCATGGTTAACCATAGGAATGAGTAAAATCAACCTCTCTTGGCAGTTTTCTCCTCGAAATCCGGTTGTTTGCCTTTTGCCCATAATCATCGTGTAGCTTCTAGAAGAAATGTATGATATTCGATTTAAATTTTCTGTCACTGTCCCGCCCCTTCACGAACTTCAGTGTCATGTTTCCACGGTAAGTTTTGGGACTGATGCATGCAATTAGTTATGACCATTGCTAGTCTTTTATCATTACGAATCACATAATTCTTTCTTTACAAGGCGATTTCCATAATATCTTTGTTTCTTGGGCAGATGACAACAGCTGTATCAATTGAAGATGTTCGCAGGGAAGTTAAAATACTGAAAGCTCTATCAGGACACCGACATCTAATTAGATTCCATGATGCTTGCGAAGACGCAAACAACATCTACATAGTCATGGAGTATGTCTTTTCTTTATTTTTGGACATCCGTTAATGTATAGATATGAAATGATTTCATCTTCATTATCATGTTGCTGTAATTGTCTGGGAAATTGATTTTATGTTTCTTTCCTTCTAAAATTTATCTATTGTGAAAACCACAGTGGATTTTCTTGATAAATTTTTTTGGGATTCATGTTAAAACTTTAAATCATTGTTGGTCAGCTCAATCCATGCGACTGATGGATGACCGGTGAAGATGACTTTGACTCTCAAAGTTGACCTTGAGATGTAGGATGACTTCAATATTTCTTTAGTGATTAAGTGGTCTGAAACTGGTGGTTTATTTATCTCTCAGATTGTGTGAAGGTGGGGAACTGCTGGACAGAATCTTGTCGAGGTAAATGTCCTTTTGGGTGTTCTTTGTTTGTTTGTTGTACACAGTCCATTTCAGATGCATAATGCATGTACATCTAGGGGTGGGAGATACACCGAGGAAGATGCAAAATCTATTGTCGTGCAAATTTTAAGTGTTGTAGCCTTCTGTCATCTTCAAGGTGTTGTGCACCGTGACCTGAAGCCTGAGGTATAGTTAATTATGGTTGCTTGTGTTTTTGCTGAACTTGGAATCCTTTGACTGCTTTTCTATTTCGTATGCGCTTTTTATTTAAGGATTAATTTTCCCATTAACTATGCTGATCTTTTTCCTCATTTTGCAGAATTTCCTTTTTACCTCTAGAAGTGAAGATGCTGACATGAAGCTTATTGATTTTGGTCTCTCAGACTTTATCAGGCCAGGTGACAGCTGAAACATCAGATTATGTTCATGTTTTCCTGGTTCATATCTTTTATGATCTAATAAAAAGAGTTTTATTGTCAACATCTGGCTTCTGTGGGATTTTGTTATGCCATTAGTCTTCTATTGTAGGTTGTCCTTATTTTAGTGGTCGCTGGTACATTGCCACTGTTCCTCTGGTTTGATGGTAGACTATAATTTACTGTACTTGAATTAAACATAAACTGTCCACACTGTCAGAGAAATCATTCAAAAACTACGGGCTTGACCACTCAGAGAATCTCTGCCAAGTGGGGCTGTTTATCTTGTGATGTTTATGGGTCTCTTTACAGCAAAAGGTGCTGGTACACCCCAGATGTGATGGCTAATTTTGTTCTCTGTTTCTCTATCTTCCATTTGGCTTCCATTACTCGGTGACGAGGTCATAGCCGAGATCTTGCAGAAAAGAAAAATCTTTGATATTTGTACATTGTGAGCCTAGTTATTATTGGTTGTGGCTTTTGGCTGAACATACTGCTTTTAGGTGGCAGAACTTGCATTCAAGATCTGTTAGGCAGTATCCTTTCAGTGGTGAACTTCGAAAACTCAGTGGAGAAACTGCTTTGTTAGTTAGCTGCAGCTCTACTCTAATTCTTCATGCATACTGAGAGACTGCAACTCTACTAATCATCCTTCAACCTGCTTCACCTTGGATCACAGCTGAGGGGAAAGAAGTCTTGTGTTCCTTTAATTTTATGATTTTTATTTTTTATGTAATTGGAGGAGGAGAGGGGGTGTTCTTAATCCGTTAGTCTGGTCCAATCCATTCATTCGTACATGTGTATCCAATGCTGCTGCATTACTATGATTTTCTATCTTGCCAATTGCTGCCCCAGTCTGTTTTCACACCAAGTGGACATCTGTTCTACTCCATTGTCATTTAACATGGTTTATATGTTTCTCCTTTTCAGATGAAAGACTAAATGATATTGTTGGAAGTGCTTATTATGTGGCACCCGAAGTTCTCCATAGGTCTTATAGTCTGGAAGCCGATATTTGGAGCATTGGTGTTATCACATACATTTTGTTATGTGGAAGCCGGCCTTTTTGGGCACGGACAGAATCAGGTATTTTCCGTGCAGTGTTGAGAGCTGATCCAAACTTTGAAGATTTGCCTTGGCCATCAGTGTCTCTAGAAGCCAAGGACTTTGTGAAGAGGATGCTGAACAAGGACTATAGGAAAAGAATGACTGCTGCTCAAGCTTTGAGTAAGGATTGCTTATGTAGTTGCATTCTTCTTAAATGGTTTACCAGGTTTTACCTTTTTTTGATAGAAATCAGATGGTCTATGCTGAATGTAGCATTTTTGCTTATTTCCTCATTCATTCCTATGTTTTAGGAACTTGGATTACTCCTGAGCTTGATTCATGAATTAAATAGTAAAATGTATCATAGATATATTAGGGTGCTATCCAGTCCAGATTCAGAATTCCTTCTAAGTCAGACTAGATTTAATGTATATGAAAGTTGAAATTGATTATGTTTGAAGCTAAAATGCTTATTTTTGCTTTCGTCTGACCAGAATGTCATATGTTAGTGAAACAAGCGAAAGAGAACTATCAAAGCTGAGGGTCCTCTTCTCCTGCTTATATGTCAACAAAGTTTCCTTTAACATGACGTTCTTCCCTCTGTTTTACATGTTAGCTTTGACTGGGTGTGCTGCTTATATATTTTTAAGTATTTTCTCAAACATATGTAACCTGGGGATACTCCCTTGTCCACCAATGAATCCATTAAGCTTTTGACTTTTATGCTTGTTATGAGATTTTATTGGGTTCAGTAACTAATGGTTTCCTCTGTTTTTCAGCTCACCCATGGTTGCGGAATGGAAACCATCATATACCTTTGGATATATTAATATACAAATTAGTGAAGTCATACCTTAACGCAACCCCTTTTAAACGTGCAGCATTGAAGGTATGCACCTTCTTGGAAACTCTGTTATTATCTGCGTTTACTTTTATGCCGGAGATAAATTTTGTTTGGGCAAGTGGATTGACACGGTCTCCTTATCATGTCTTCATACTCGAAATGAATTTTGAAAAGTCTCCAGTTTTAAGCTGCATTCTGCAAGGTTCTTCCAGGATTAAGACTTGGAAAATGTGAGGGTGGAGGATCTTAAACATTCAAAAGAAAAAGGAAAAAGGACAACCACCATCAACAAAATATTTATCTTCTCCTTTGTTTATATTCACTTATTTACTAGCTGGCAATATGCAGCTCCAATGTCATTTAGTTTATCTTCTCCTTTGTTTATATTCACTTTCATATACAACTACGAAGAAAGCCTAGACATCTTCCTGCCTTTGGTAAAAGCTCTATTAGGATTAGGTGATGTTCTAGCAAATACTGTTGCTACAATACTGCTACTACTATTGCTGCTAAAATACTGCTGCTACAATATTGCTGCAACTAAGCCTAGACATCTAGCAAAGTGATCCATCACAGGCCTCTTTGTACGCCATTTGATTTCCATTCTTCCGGGCTACAATTGTTGATTACCATTCTTCCAGATTATAATGGCTCTTTGTACGCCATTTGATTTCCTTGATAATCTCGTTTGCTTGGTTTCCTGATCTTCTTATCTTGTTGTTTCCCTGATCTTGATTTACTTGTTATCTTGTTGGCCATTTGAGTTCTTGATCTGCTTTGTTTGATTTCACCATGGTTCGATCCATGTCTTATATACTTTTGTTGTTATTTATAGGTGTTGTTTTGAAGGATCCTGTCGATGCTGTTGACGTTTTTTAAGAGAGTTGGGTTGCAGATTGTGGTTCTTAGATGTGATATGTATTAGTTTCGTTGAGAGTAGTGTAGTAGACTAATAAACATCTTCTCCAATTGTTAGTCTTTACGATGAGGATATATATTTTTTGATGGGCTAGCATATGTTATTATATTGCTAGTCTTATTTGTAAGCCTCATTTAAAAATTTTATAATTTGGCAAGAAAAATTTTAGTATTATTGTTTATTTTGCTAGTTGTATTTTATTTATTTTTTGTCTTTCAAAATAAAATAATAAAATTAAAATAAATTTATTGTGAATAAAATTATTATAGTATTAAAAATTTATTTTTAGTGACGGGTTAATCCGTGGCAAAAGTTTAATTATTCTAGTTACGGAGCTACTATCTAGCCACGGGATAAACTGTGATAAAAGTTGAATCAAATAATTAGCCACGGGTAGTGTTTGTGACAAAAAATTTTACATTTAGCTACGACATAGTACCGGTGGCTAAAAGTATTACTTTTAGCCACATGAGAGATCGTGGCTAAAAGTAAATTACTTTTAGCCACGAGATATTGTCAGTGGCAGAAAAATTTACTTTTAGCTACAGGATAATATCGGTGGCTAAAAGTAATACACATTTAGCCACAGAAGAGGTCATGGCTAGAGATGAATTGCTTTCAGCCACGAGGTATTGTCAGTGGCAAAAAAATTTACTTTTAGCCACGGGGGAGCTCGTGGCTAAAAAGTAGGCCCTTTGCCACGAGTTTAATTTATCTGTGGCAAAAGGTTTGCCACGGGGGCTAATGCCACGGGCAAATTATCCGTGGCTAATTCTTTTAGCCACGGATTTTTAAGGCTTTAGCCACGGTTTTGTCCGTGGCAATAGACCTGTTTTGTTGTAGTGATGTGTGTACAAGAAGGTTAGTGGGAGCTTAGTTGCTTTTCTCATTTTATACGTTGATGACATTTTACTCATTAGGAATGATGTAGGCATGTTATATTCCATAAAGTTGTAGCTATCTAAACAATTCTCCGTGAAAGGTTAGGCTAAAGTAGCTTTTATTCTTGGAATAAAGAACTATAGAAATAGATCTGGATGGCTGCTAGGCTTGACCCAGGTTACATACATAGCAAAGATGCTAAAGGGGTTTAGCAAGGAAGATTCCAAAAGAAGACTTTTTCCTATGAGTCATGGAATCTATCTCTCTAAGAGTATGTCTCAGAAGACAGAAATTGAGAAAGAGGAGATGAGTGGAGTCCTTTATGCCTCGGCAGTAGGATCCATCATGTATGTTATGTTATGTACGAGACCGGATGTTGCCTATGCTTTGAGTGTCACGAGCAGGTTTCAAGGCAATCTGGATCAACAGCATTGGAATGCTGTCAAGAACGTCCTTAAGTACTTGAGAAGGACTGAGGAGATGTTCTTGATTTATGGAGAAACCGATTTGAAAATAGAGGGTTTCACAGACTCTAGTTTTCAATCGGACGTTGATGATAGCAAGTCAGTTTCAGGATTCGTCTTCACTTTGTATGGTGGAGCGGTTAGTTGGAAGAGTTC
>JAOWBR010177409.1:0-10946 GCA_028571145.1 Dionaea muscipula
AGGCGAGCTGCTGCCCGTCATGCAAGCCCGCTGCTCGCGCACCATCATGCTCGGCTGCCGCTGCTCGCGCGTCATCATGCTCGGCTGCCGCTGCTCGCCCGTCATCATGTTTCGCGGCCGCTGCTCGCATGGAGAGGAGGACGATCGAGCAGCCGCTGCTCATCACAAAGGTGATCCGCTGCCCGCGCGCTGAAGGACTCCACTGCTCGCCATCAAGGAGTCCCGCTGCTCGCCAAGGACGGCAGCTCGCCAAAGGGGAAGCCCGCTGCTCGCCTTCGGTGGAGAGCTCAATGCTCGCGCACGGTGGAGACGAAACCCATGCCCGTCCGCTTCACTGCTCGCCGAAGGTAGTTGGCGCTTCACTGCTCGCCATCACATTTGCTGCTCGGCGATGAAGAGAGGTGATCGATGCTCACCGATCTCGGCTGCTTGCCACCTTGCCATGCACAGCTGCCCGCGTACACGGAGCTCGGCCGCTCGCCACCTCGCCATGCACGGCTGCCCGCGTATAAGGAGCTCGGCCAGCCACCGTCGTCGCACACGAGGAGCTGTTGAAGACGTAAGTTCCCCTTCCTGGCCCTCGGCAAATTGCATGCATGCATGCGTGCACGGTCGGGAAAGATTCGGGGTCGAGTCGTATTATCGATCTTGGGACCCGTGCTCCCCCACATCACGTGTCCACGTGTCGGTTGACAGGTCTATCCTCGCCACGTGGCCTGTTTGTCGTCATCCACGTGGCGGGTATTTTTCGGTGTACAACATTTGCCCCCCGAGCCCTTTGCTTGGTTCACAAGAATTAAAGGAAAGGGGTTAAGTATTTTTCGTGCCTTCGGGATTACTTCGAGATTCACTCGGGATGCTTCGGGAGCACTCCGGGATTTACCCGACTGCTTCGGGAGCACTCCGGGATTTACCCGACTGCTTCGGGAGTACTCCGGGATTTTTTTTTGTTCGATTAGTTATCTGTTGCTTGTCTTTGGAGACACTCCGGGTTTCACCCATCCAATAAGCTATCTGTACGAGGAAGAGTGCACAATATTTTGACTGGTCCCCTGGCTTTCCTATAAATAGGAGGCCAAGGGCCTCATTTTTTTCTCACATTTGCGGACAACTTCCCCCGAGCTCCCTGGTGCTTCAAGAAGTTCGGTGCCTGGAGAAGTTTGCTGCCGGGCGAGTCCGCTGCCTGACGAGTCCGCCGCCTGACGAGGAGAAAGAGTTCGAAATCGTTCCTATCGCTCCGAAGGTAGTCTTTGAGTAACTCTTCGATTAGGCGTTAGACTCTGTCTATTATGTCCAACTCTTCCTAGGAGGGAATTGGTCGCCGGCTTAGCCGCCTTCTCCGGAGCACTCCCTCATCCTCTAAGATGCCAGACACCCTACAAGACCCTGGGGAGCCTGCTCATGCCCACATTGAAACGGACCACCGATCCTTCTCCAGCTTAATATCCGGCTTGGAAGTTCCAATGCCTCCTATGAGAGTGAAGGTCAAGATGTTGCGAAGCTCCCAACCTCGACAACCTGATACCGCAGGCACCAGTGGGTGCACTACCTATAAATCGGAGGCCATCCCTCCGGTTGTCGAAGAGCCAGAAGGCGATGACCTTTCTCAGCCCGCTATTCCCGTAGAAAGGCGTTTCGAGTCAATAATCTCGAACCAGTCCTGTGAGGATCTCGCGCTAGCCTCTGGTCACCAGAGCTTCCACTGCCGAGTGCCTGAATCTTTCGAATGCCCATACGAATGTCGGAGTGGCAACTTGAAGGGTTTTGCTTTATTCCAACATAGCTTCAAATTTGGGTTACGCTTTCCTTTGTGTCAATTTTATCAAGACGTCTGCGACACCCTTGGGGTCTCTCCAACTCAACTTGTCCCCAATGCTTGGGGAACAATTTGCACATTTAACATTGAATGTCTTAGGATGGGGAGGAATCCCACTGCAAGAGTATTCTTTTTCTTTCACACTACTCAAACATCCACAGAAGGCAATCTCGGGATCATCTCTCTCCGTCACCGTAATGATAAGAAGATTATCGACGGGCTGCCCAACAAAATACCCGGCTGGCATCGGTACTGGTGCTGGGCGTATGGCCCCCCCCCTCGTGCCTCCTGTCAACGCTCCATGGCGCACGACGGCACCGAAAGTACCAAAGGTGCCCAAACTTAAGGCATTCTCCGCTCCTGAGCAGGAATTGATACTTTTGCTAAAAACTCGCGCTGACTCGGAGTAGTTGTGGAGTGTCTTATCGCCTTCCTTCGAGCTGTTGAAGGAGGTTCGGCTAGACTCCGGACCGAAGTGGGCGGAAGAAGGCAAGGAGCTGTCACCTTTGGAGGAGAGTTACTCCTCCGACGAATATGATAAGGATGGTCGTCTAATAAGCACCGGCCTCGGCCCATACTGCGTGCCACGGGATATCAACCCCCAGGACTTAGGCGGGACGGGGATAGCTATAGGATCTTTATCGGGTACTTGCCGCACCTCATGTGTTTTAGTCTTGGACAGATGGACTTCTAATACTGGTGTTCTTTATTGTCCGCAGATATGTCGAGGAGAAACAACCGCTTTGCCCTTCCTACCAGATTCTTCGCCGATCAGACTCGCGACGGCCGTTCCGAGGGCAGCCGTCAAGATGGCCGGGAAGACTGTGGATCTCAAAATCGCCGCGGCGGCCGTGGATACCAAGACCTGCCTCTAGCTTCGCGGCCTCAGAACCCATCCCGAGAAAAAGGAAAGGGCTTCACCAGCCAGTCTCCGGGAGGCGAAAAGGTTCTGACCCCACCTCGGCACTCCCCCATACGTCTCCCTGACCCCGAAGGCGGCCGCGATTCCGCACTCGCTGTGGGTGGAGGATCTGCGCAAGGTTCCCGTGCTTTCAGCAGCTCTTTTTACGCCAAGAGGAGATTCCATACTCTGGTGAACAAAGATGGTCAGACGGTGAACCTAGATGAAGATGGCTGTGTGGTGCCAGCCGACTTGAAATTCGGTCCCCCGAACCCGATTGTGAACTACCTTCCCTACCCCGATAGAGCTGTCATCGGGTGTGAAGCCAATGCCTTGGCTTCTGCTCAAGCTCTGGGAGAGGCGTGTACTATCGACGACAGTGCCTTCCGAGGCCCCAACGGACAACGTATGCTGTAGTGGATGGACCGGGAGCTGCTCTACAACTCTATAAAGGTATCGCCCCCTTGTGGCTTTATTTGCCATTGCTTCTCTACTGTCGATTGATTTCTTTGTTCTTTTCCAGATGACGGCCACCCTTCAGCAACGCATAGCTGCCGCTCGGGAGATCAACTCCAGAGTTAAAGAATCCGAGCGAAAGAACATGCAACTCGAGAAGGACGTCAAGAGGTTGGAGAAGGACTTCAAAATGATCGAAAAGGAGCTGGCGAAGGTATCAGAGGAGCGAGATAAGATGCAGTAAGAAAGGGATGCCCTTCAAGAGGATCTGCGGCAGATGACCGGAAGTGCCGACAAATGGCGCAACGAGGTAACCAGCCGCGATCAAAAGCTTAAAGACATGGAGGCCACAATCACCGATCTCAGGCGCGCTGCCGACGACGTCAATGGTGCTGAACCAATTCCTTTCCAAGTTGGGAGACAAAGGCTTCCCCTTCTTCAAAATTCTTCCGAATGCAAAGAAGTTTGAATGGACGGAAGTGTGCCAGAAAGCGTTCGAAGATTTGCAAACCTATCTGGCCTCTCTTCCGCTCTTAACGAAGCCGATCCCAGGAGAAACCCTTTTCATTTATTTGGCCGTCATAGAGGCGACAATCAGCTCCATGTTGATCCGGGAAGATGAAGGGACATAAAAGCCCTTCTATTACACCAGTAAAGTTTTGCACTAGTTTAAAGAAAGATACCCAAAGACGGATAAACTTGCATTAACACTCATCATGGCCTCTAGGCGGCTTCGACCATACTTCCCGGCACACCCCATAATGGTTCTGACAGACCAACCGCTTCGATAAATATTGCATTGCCCATAGACCTCCGGTCGACTAGTTATGTGGTCGGTGGAACTAGGGCAGTATCACATAGAGTGTAGGCCACACTCAGCGATTAAAGGGCGAGCGTTGGCTGATTTTATGGTAGATTGTGTTGGCTTTTCAACACCAGGTTTGTCATCCCCAAAGTGGATTCTTTATGTCGATGGTTCTTCGGCGAAGACCGGTAAGGGAGCAGACTTGATCCTCACCAGCTTAGAGGGCTCTGTAGTAGAGTACGCGCTCCGCTTCGATTTTGCAGTCACTAATAATGAAGTAAAATATGAGGCTCTAATCGTAGGAATAAAGTTGGCCAAAGAGTTGGGGTCCTGGTCTCTGCTTTTCTATAGTGACTCCCAACTGGTGGTCAACCAGGGAAAGGGTAATTATAACGCTGAGAAGCCCAACATACAGAAATACCGAAAAGTGGCCCAATATTTGCTCCAAGCCTTCAATAGCTTTGAAATCACTCAAGTGCCGAGGGACCAGAACACGCAAGCTGACACTCTGTCCAAGCTCGGCTCGTCGCCTGGCCTAGACTTTGAAAGAATAATTTTTGTGGAGAGGCTAACCAAGAAAAGCACGGAATTCCCACCAGAAGTGCTCCCGGGGGCAGATCCGGCCCTAACTTGGATGACACCGATTAAGGATTTCCTAAAAAACGGCACAGTTCCGGCTGATAAGGTCGAAGAAAAACAGCTGCGGATTAGGGCCGTAAGTTTCCGGCTCATCAACGAGATCCTTTACAAGAAGCTATATCAATACCCTTTTGCCCGATGCCTCACGATAGATGAATCCCAGTATGTTCTAAAGGAGGTACATAAGGGCACCTGCGGCGGGCACCAGACAGGAGCCACTTTTGCAAGAAAGTCCAGCTTCAAGGTTATTACTGGCCTAATCTACGAGCTGAGGTAGAAGAATATGTGAGACGTTGCGAGCCCTGCCAAAAATAGCCAAGAAAACATATCAGCCAGCAAATACGCTAAATCCGATCTTCGCACTATGGTCGTTCGCCATATGGGGAATGGACATCCAAGGGCCGTATTCTACTGCGCTGGGGGCAGAAAGTTTCTCCTAGTGGCAGTACATTATTTCACCAAGTGGGTGGAGGCAGAACTCGTTGTCCATATAACTGGGGCAGAACTACAGAGTTTTTTTTGTGAAAGAACATCATATGCCGCTTCGGGTGCCACATCCATTGGTAACTGACAATGGAACTCAGTTTGAAGACCGTGGTTTCCAACAGTTATGTGAAGAATTCAAGATCTAACACCGATTCACTTCAGTTACCTACCCTCAGTCTAACAGTCAGGTAGTAGTAACCAACCGTACAATCTTAGAAGGGCTCAAAGCAAGAGTTGACAGGGCAAAGGGCGAGTTGGTGTATGAGCTTCCCACGATCTTGTGGTCCTACCGCACTATGCCAAGGATTGCCATGGGGAAGACACCGTTTAGTCTTACTTATGGCACAGAGGTTGTGGTCCTGGTGGAGGTCGCGGTACATTCCTATCGTGTCGATAACTTCAAAGGCACAATCAATGACCAAGACCTGAGGGCAAACCTTGACGAATTGGACGAAAGACGTGAAGTTGCAGTGCTGTACTTAGCTACCTACCAGCAATATGTGGCTCGATATTATAATTCCCGAGTTCGCCCGAGACAATTTCAAATTTGCGATCTCGTACTCCACGACGCCAAATTTGAGAGGGGTAGAGAGACCACCAGCAAGTTGGCGTGAAATTGGGAAGACCCTTACCAGATATCCGAGATGCTCCGCTCAGGAACTTATTGGCTGAAAGCCCTAGATAGGCGTGATATAGCTAGGATTTGGAATGTCAAGCACCTTCTACAGTACTATCAGTAGTGCCAAATAAGTCATAGCATCTATGGAACTAATATTTCATTCAGGATTTTGTAATACCTTACGCTTTGTACTTTCTTACTCTTATGAATGAATAAAAGCAGTGGATCAAAGTGCATCTCTAACAAACATTGTGTTATCAATTCTTATCACACTCGTACGATATAAAGTCTATCATCGGACGAGCGTAACTATCGTGAAGCGATAAATGACACGAGCATGTGACGGCAAGATCATAAGTACACACATAAGAGGCATCACCAATTAGGGCGCGAATAAGTTCCGTCAAACCTACAAAACAAATAGGCCGACAGGCCACCAAGATATAACACATGTTAAAGGCGCGTAAAAGCAAGAACACACAATCATTAACACGTGCTGAAGGCATGTAAAGGCAAACAAGCGCACATAATCAAGCATAATAAAAAGCATTCGAGAAATGCAAAGTTATTATAACACCAATGTCATAAAGCGCGTGCGAAAACGTGTGAAATTATTGCAACTAGATTGCAATAACGAAGTTTACGATCAACGAAAGACGAAAACGTTCGTGATATAACAATTACTTAGCGTAGAGGGATAACAGGCTATGCCTGACCCTCAGTGTTTTCCTCATCGCCAACATCGACAGCCTCATCCGCCACGACCGCGGGCTCCTCAATAGGAAGATAGTAGGTAGTACCGTCCTTCATAAAGCCAATGTCATCCATGCCTTTAAGCTTATCCCATTTAGCTCCTTCATGAACACTTGCCTTCTTCATTTACTCGACATAATGATGTAGGGCCACATGGTAACCGACCACGATCGAGGGTCGTGTGACGGACTCGACATATGCCTTGCCTTCATCGCTGACCTTCCATTGCTCGATGACGTCTGCTAGAGATTGCTCAAGTTCCTCGATCTGCCTTTCGAGCTCCTTGATCTTGTTATCGTGGTTGGACACCCGATCCTTATAATTCTTGAAGCTCTCTTGCTCAATGCGAAGATTTTCCTAAAGAGTGTCTCGCTCGGCTTGCAGATTATCCTGAGCCTTCGATGCCTCATCTAGCTACATTTACAGTCGTCGACAATCCCTCTCAAAATCTATGCTCTTCTTCTTAAAAGCGTCACGATCCCTTTCAATCTCTAGGGAGGCTGCAGAGTACTAACAGAGGGTGGCCATCAACTGGAGAAAACAAAATGGTTAAACGCGAAGTAAAAAGACACGAGGGTAGTGGAGTTGGAAGAAAGATACTCGTATGCCATCCTAGCGTATATCCTGGTCCATCCACCGCAGCACGTGACTTTTGCTCTCATTTCGAAAGGTCGACTGGTCGAAGGGGCAAGCATCTCTAATGGCCTAGGCAATAGCTAGGGCGTTGTCTTCATACCCAATTAATCCTAGTCTGGGTTGCGGTAGGTACGAAAGGAGGGGGTTTGGCAATACAAATTTCAATTCAGGTGGTAGAATTAATGCAACTGTCGTCGTCTACGTCTTCTGCATAGCCATTGTCATACACATTGGTGGCAAATCTCTTCTTAGCATACAAGGAACTGCCGAAGGAAAATGAATCTCTCATAGATCTCTCGCTGAGAGGGATTGCTTGGTCGCAGTCGTCGGTCGGATTGGGGAGGCGGATCGGAGAAGGCCTTCGCGGAGAATGACCTTTTTAGCTTTCAGAGGGGCGATCAGTGTATTTCCCCTTGCCCTTTGATGACTCTTGAGGGTGCGGGGGGTGTTGATGATCTTGGGGACCTTGGCCGCTACGGCCCTCCCGGCGACCTCCTAAACAGGAGCCACTCACGAGATCTGAGTATTAGTTCTCGGGCACGGTAGCGTGGTTGTTGTTGTTCCTTCTTGACATATCTGCAGGCAACAAATAACAACTAGTTTCTAGAAGCTTCCAACTCTTGGTTAAGATGCAACTAAAGAACAACAAGTACCTGGTGGAGTCCCTAGTGCTACCCCCGTCCCCTCCATGGCCTATGGTTCAGCATTCTCACGTACAAAATATGGCTCGAGATCTAACCTCATTGAGCGATTATCCTCGTCATCCTCCTCGGTAGAAGATGAGCTCTCCCCCGAGGGGGACAATGTTTCTCTTTCTTAGTCCTAATCTAATTCGTTGTCCACTCCGACCTCCCTCAGTTGGGCAATTGAGGGGGATGGCATAACGTCCCATTTAACCCCTGCGTTTACGCATGAATCCAATATGTTCGTTAATTCCATCTTCGAAGAGGAAAATGGTAGGCGAGTGGGCAAGGTGAGCAGTGTAACGCCATGAGGCATTGACAAAGGGTACGTCGGGACCGACCGCTCGGCACCAGGACTGATGCCACTTCTGTATCTTGTTACGCACCCTGTCAACGATCCTCCTTGCAGAGCAGGCCCAGACCGATATGATTGTGAGAGGACCTTCCATAGCCTTTTGAATGCTGAAGTAGTGGAAAAAGACTTTCGTTGTAGGGATTGACCCTAACTCGCGACATCCTATGAGAAATGTACAAATGATCCCCCAGGAATTAAGGGAAAATTATGCAGGGAATGCTCCTAAGGTATCATAAATATCTTGGTAAAACGAGCATAACGGGAATCGTAGCCCATAATAGAAGTTGTGGCAAAACAAGACGAAACCCTTCAGTTTGCCATGGTGTGGAGCATATGGATGCTCAGTGGATTGAGGAACACGACAATGGAAGCTCCGGTGACTGGAGTCCATGGTGAGTTTCTCGTAGGATTGCAGAGACATAATTGACGTAAAATGGTTTCCTACGGAGACGACTGAGGATGAGGGACCACCCTCCTCTTGATAAGTGGATGGGTCGTTCTCTCACTCCGGAGCAGCATAATCGTTAACGTTGTCAATGCTGGACTATGAAGACTGACGGGGGACACAAAGCATTTTGACTTTTACTCTAACAGGGGGTTCGCGAGCCCATAAACTTGATACGAGGTTGGAGGGCACGTTGTTCACTTTTGCACAGACATGAGAAGGTGTGGGCCCCTTAGGGTCCTGAGTAACATTAGGCGATCTCGATGGCGATGAAGCTAAGGTGGCGTCCGAGACGACGCCTAAGACTCACGCTCAAATGGGTCGACTCAGGGGATGATGACATGATTAACAAGGATTTACGTGCGACTTAGCAAGCTCTACTCGCAAGGTACCTTATGAGATCAACATTAGCCCAGCTCTCGAGGTTTGCAAGAAGTTCCTTCTTCGTTTGCTTAGAGGGCACGAGTTCCGTGAAGGTTCCTTCTCTGCGTGCTTGGAGGGCACGAGTTCCGTGGGAATACTTCACCACTTTCTTGGAGGTCTTGAGGAGCTCTGGGGAAAGGAGTTCGAAAAGGTGAAGAAGAAATCAAGGCCATGGCCTCCTATTTATAAGAAAACCAAGTGGGTCTCACCATGCATCTGTATTCTAACCTTAACAAATAACTTATCCGACAGGTAAATCCCGGAGTGCTTCCGAAGCCATAAAAATACCAAACCCCTTCCCTTAAATTCCTGTGAATCAAGTAAAAAGGGATGGGGGGTAAATGTTATACCTGAAAAAATACTGACACATGGACGGTTGATAACGAGCCACTTGAACTGGTGTGGACCCTGTCGCTGACACATAGGTGAGTAATGTGGATGAATGTGGATCCCACCATCGGCGTCAAGATGTCAAAACCCGGCTACTCTCATGGCCACCGTTGGATGGCTATTCATGATTGATAACGTACCCGTGCGCAACACCGACGCGGCCAGTGGGTTTCCTTCGCGTGCAACAACTAGTGAATGGGCCCAAGCCCACGTGAAAATACAGGGGTGGTCTAGAATGTTCCTGAACAAAGTCCGGGGGCAGTATGGTAAATTCATAAGTAACCCCTTTCACCTCTATAAATAGTGCCCCTAACTCTATTACTCAAGTACGCTGACTACTCTAAAAACTCTCTTTTCTAGCTCTTAGTCTTCAACATCTGAAGAAAGCTTGACTTGAGCGTCGGAGGAGTATTCCTGAGGAACATTCCTCAGGGCCCTCTAACGTAGAGTTTGTGACGTGTGTTCAACTAATGGACAAGAGGCATCCACGTGACAAGCATCACCCATCCACGTCACTAATGGAGAGTTGGCTCTAATGCGTGCATTAGAGGTTGTATTTCGAGATTCCTATCATCTGTTGTGTAGAAGACATATTTTCAAGAACGTGGATAAACACCTTCTTGGTCTCGCCAAATGTGATAGATATTCTGCATCCTTCAAAGCACGGATGCCACAATAGTGGAAAGATATGAGACCGCCATAGGGGAACTACTGCAATCGAGATAGAAGGATGTGTTCGACGACCAAATGATTGATTATGTGATGAAAGAATGGTTAGGCTCATATAAGGAGAAATTTTGCAAAGCTTGGAAGAAAAAGGTTGTAACATTATATGATTTCTTTTCATGTAACATATGATTTGAGTTACATAATGTGCAACATCTGCTGCTACCAACCGCTCTTGGCTTCATCCATTTTCCCCTCGCTAGTCTCTTCCCTACCTCCATCCTCTTCCCCGTAAATATAAACATAAATGGGAGGCCTTTGCCAGGGTAAAAGTCACTGACACATATACAGAATAGGCGGACAACAAAAGAAAATGTCATATATAAAGTGCAGAAATGTCATATATTGTCACAACCCGGCCCTCTGATACAGATTATTTTTCTTTTTCATTCTATTTCAGACCGAGCCAGCCCATAAGACCGGCCTAATCATCTCTTTTCCTCCTTACTTTCTTAAAATGAGTTTTAATTACATTTTGAGTAAAATGACTTCCTATGGCCGTAGCCATCCTGCTATGGCCATAGCCCCTGTACCAAACCTCGGTTGAGCTCGCGGCTAGCACCGCTCTCGACCCATGATTGTCATTCGGTGAACGTTCCACTAAAACGAATCTGGTTTCATAATGAACGACGACAGACACGCACAGAAGAAGGGGGTGATCAGATCTCGTGAACATATTCCACGCCCACAATGTTAAGGTAACATTTTTCCCCGATTTTGCCGTTAATACTAGAATGGAGTTGTTGGTCCCAAAAAGGAGGCTCTACAAGTTCAGGGGGGGGGGAGTGAATGAACTTGTAGGTTTTTAAACTT
>JAOWBR010177420.1:0-10946 GCA_028571145.1 Dionaea muscipula
ATCAGACCCCGAGTTTCTATAGCAGACAAAGAGATGTTAGAGGCTAAGCGGTGGATTGCCTGGCAGACGTAGAACGTCGCTGGTTCTTGAGAGGCAGCTGTCACTACCAATAGGAGCGGGAGAGGCAAGGGGACGATGATTGAGAACATCCCGCCTTTTCAAGGCGATCAGGACGAGAAGGACGAGGAGGAGGGAGAACAGCTGGAGGAGGGAGAGTGGGAGGAGGAGAGGGGGGGGGGTCGTCGGCGTCAGCGTGGTCGTGGTATAGCCAGAGATATGTCATGACTGTTGACAGCCGGGATTGCAAGGGGCCCGCGGACCCGAGCTTACTACGGAGCTTTGGAGGCCATGTCGCGTATACGATATAGTATGAGAATGTAAGATACTAATCTTCACTTGTTTTATATTATTTAATTTTCTTTAATCGTTAGTATATATCGTAATGTTGGTTTTCTTAACAGAATCAGGCGATACTCGACTGCCACAACTGTCCTACCGTGCTCAGGAGACACGAGAGCACAGTCTCTAATGAAGACTGGCGACAACAGAAAAACAACAAATCTCACCAAAATCAGCCCCGATTCATGGATCAAACAAACCAGAGAGAATCAAACAAGCTAATCGAACACAAACAATGAGAAATTCATAGAATTAGGGCTTTAGTTTCATATTCCAAATCTAAACACGAACCATCGTCATACGACGAACCAAATCGTCACACCGAGTCGTCGGAAAAACTCGAAGAACAAAACAACCACCAGATCTGGAATGAAGTACATAGATGAACAGCGATGAGAACTCGAACTTGAGTAACGAAGAACACCGATGAGAAATCAAACAAATTTGATCAACAGATCAATCAACATCAACAAATAACCACCACCTCACAAAGACCAGATCTGATTTCTAGATCTGCGAACCAACAAAGAATTCGAACAAATAAACATCAACTCCTGCAGATCTAAGCGGGTTTTAGCGTACGATGCGCTCATTCAACTGTTGCCGACTCAGCACACAAAATCGAACAACCAAAACGAGCAAACTCGATTCAAAACAAAATCACTGAAGAGGACCAAAAACGATGGCACGGATGATCTGGTTCTCGTTACCGATCAATGGATCAAGAAAGAAGGCTAATTGGACTCTGTCAGTCTGAAAGCAAAGCCGAAGTTGTAGGCGCGTCGCATTAACAGAGATGTGAATTACAACAAGAAGAACACAGAGATCCGCCAACACGTTGAGCATGTGGAATTGGAGTTTGAGAAATAGAGGGAGTTTGAGAAATAGAGGGTGAACTGAAAATTAGGGGTTTATTGTCGATTGAAAAAAAAAGAAAGAAAGTAAAATCAATCATCATGATTAACCATGGGCTCTGATACCATGAAAATGATATTAAAGATAGAAGAAAGTGGAGAGGGGAGAATATGGAAAGGAAAAACAAGAGAAATGAGAGAAATTTTTATTATGAGCTCAATCCTAATAGAATCTAACACCTGCAACTGTGACCCTTTACTGCTCTGCATGTATACTCACAGAATAGACACCTTCAGCAATATTGTAGGAGAAAATTTGACATCAAAGATAAGGCGGAGCCTAACCGTAGGAAGGCGAAGGCGAACGTAAAGACTACTTTTGGAGTCTGTAATTGTTCTACCTAACACTACTGTCTTGGCTGGCCTGTTATAGTATATTCTCATTCCAATTATAGCAAATGGTAAAGCACAATGTTACCTGGACTTGAACAACTTAGGTTAATTTTGTGACGCCATTGGTTTCTCTATTTATTGAGATGCCAAAAAGAAGAATCAAATGAAACCCTACATAGTTTAGTTAGAGGAACTAACTAAACAATAGTTGTGGTTTTTGGGGGTGGAGCTGTGGTTTCTTTCCTTTTTAACCCACCGGTAGAGGTCAAATTCCATACCTTTAGGCTGGAAGTTTGGCTTTGAGTTACAGTATCTGTTAGGTTGTCTTTAGAAGAAGTTTTTCATTTTAAGGTGTAAGCTTAAAATGGATTGAATTTCTTGCAGGTAAAACTTTATCCCGAATGTAATCCGAAACACGTATGTTGTCTGATTTGCCTATTTGGTGATGTTTGCTATGGAATTTTATGTTTGTGACTATTATTTTCTTACTGATACCTGATATCTTGATAATAATCAACTAGACTAAATAAATTATTCACCGGAACGGGTATAGATTTCGTCTGACGCTTATACATGTGCACTCACCCGGGGTTACAAGATTGAAACTTGTGACATCTAGTCATCTACTATTCTGATATCATGTAGAAGAATGTAACTCTGTCAAAACGTCAATATTATATATTATAGTATTATGGCAAGACATTCAGAATTTTTGTAGCCTCCTGCTATTTGATTTTTGACCTGTGACTGTGACTACCTATAACCTGTAGCAGTTGCTGACTTTTTTTTCCATACATACTCGGAGAACTAAAGATCTCAAAAGGATTTACCGAAAAAAAGATCTCAAAAGTCGTCTATAAAAAAAATTAAAGATATCAAAGGATGCTCACCAAAGGGTTGCGTATGCTACACGGGCTGGCTGATTGGTGGCCCAAAAGGAAAAATATTTGGGCCTTGAGGTAATGTTTATGGGCCTTGGTTATTCTTTTGGGTTGGCCTTCAATCTAAAGGATACTGCTGCTATAGGTCTTTTTCTTGGATGCTTTTGGGCCTTCTGCAGAGAGGAAATGTCACAAATTCTCGGATTCACGTGAATCACATGTATTTTCCTTGATTCCCCAGTAAAATAAACATTAATTATGGTTTTGTTTTGTTGGGAGGAAAATGCATGTTATCCATGATGATTGTTTTCATATGTTTTTACTAAACTTGGTAGGAAAAATGTCCTTTCTCATGGGTAATAAATTCAAATAAAGGAAAGTGCAGTAAGTACTACAGAGAAAGGAAGTCCGATGGATGGCATCCAACACAATCATTGCCGTAGACAACCTCAGTTCTGGTGACCACTGCATCCAAATGCTGAATGTTGGCAGAATTCGTTTGCCCCTTATGCAGGTAACATCTGAGTTACCGATATGGACAAGAGTTTTGGACTAATCTTGTCTCTTTATTTCACTTCAGGTATATTATATGCTTACATGCACTGTATTATACAAGGGAAAAAAATACATCACGAGACTGGCTATAATTCCCGAATCAAAAGAAGAAGCTTATAAGATATGATATGAAAGACTATATCACCAACCATCTGGTTAACCACTTTTCGTGGAGCTGAGTTTATCAGAACTCCGCAGTTAAGCGTGTTTGGACTGAAGTAATCCTCAGGATGTGGGGGTAGTCAGTTTTCATATCATGTCGCCCAGAAACGGGTGATAACACACTGCATGCATTAAAAGCTTCTAGAGCTTTCACTTGCCTAGCTCATTTGAAGTATAAGATATGCAGCCCAGGCCTTCATGCAACATGCATTTTTTCTTTGATTCCATGATTTATTTATGAGTAAAGAGAACAGCATCATTATAGCTTCCGCTACCACTTTCTTTTTCTATTTTAGAACAGAATTGTTATAAAGCCTCCCTCAATTCATGATTGGGGGTTTTACTATATTTAAAAAAGAGGAAAGAAATCTCTGGGAATACTATTTTGGAGCTTGATCTCCTTTATTACTTATAATATATAACTCTTAATTTAATCAATTGGAGAATAACTTCTTATTGTCAACCTTTGTATCAACGACAAAAACTAAAAGCATCTTTTTCTTTTCTTTTTTTTTTTTTTTTCTCCTTGAGTACAGAGCTTGCTAGCTACATGGTATAGCTATATGATAGCTATATGATAAAGCAAAATGTTCTTTCTAGTCAGGGAGCCTTACCCTACCAAAAGCTGCCCATAAGATATAGTTTGTAGTCCTGTGCACGGATAATGAATCCCACTTTCTTTCCCTTTTCCCTTTCTTGCCATTCCCAATATGCCCACACCAATACATCTGATTCATTCAAACCCTTTCAAATCATCAACTTAATTTCTAATTTTGTTCACACTTCTTGGAGGTGAGTGAAAATTAGTCACTTTTTACCAATCTAATGTTTCAAGTGTTTAGCTTGCAGATTTGGTATCTATTCAATTATGTAACTTAGAGATAAGCAATTGATCTCGGTTTTTCGTATGAGTAAGAATTCATGTATTAAAGACTAATTCTATCCCACTTGGGCAAGCCAAGTAAACCAAGGCCCTGTTTATTTGGTGGATAAAGAGATCGGATAGGACTAAGTAGTTCGACCGCCTCCTTATCCCTTGTTTGTTGTGGACAACCAAGTACCATGGGGGTGTTACTTCATTATCCCACCAGGGTGGGATAAGGAAGCTGCTGGTCAATGCCGTTGACCGGCAGTTGACCGACCGGATTCCGGTCAAATTCCGACCAACTCCGACCGGCGACCGGTGGTCAACGTAGGTCAAAATTTTTATCCCATCGATTTTTATGCGCGAAACAAACAAATTTATAAAATTACTATCCATCATTCCTTATCCCTCTTCTTATCCCATCATTCCTTATCCCTCTTCTTATCCCTTTTTTACTAATTATCCCATATTATCCCATCCGCAAAACAAACGGGACTAAAGGAAAATAGAGAAACAAAACTAGGACAAACAGGGAAGACGAGAGGGCAGGTTATCAAGATCCACATCAGACTGATGAGATTGAGGCGAATGCCATCTATCTATATTTATATAATAAATGAGGAAGGATTTTAAAAATATAAATAACACAAATATCACGTCAAGAATGTTAATCAAGAGGGACAGGGGTGAGGTGAGGTGGAGGTCAATATTATTTTTTCTCCTAGTGTGTGCAATTTTGCGAGACGCCCCGACTCAACACACGAGTCTGGACACGACAAAAAAAAAAACACTCACAACTTTTTTTTGGTTTTTTATGATTTTTGCTTTTCAAATTTTTTTGCCCTATTACTACTACAGTGGGGATTGCCTCATGTCGTGTCCAGACTCGTGTGTTGAGTCGGGGCATGTAGCAAAGTTGTAGTGTGTGTCAACTAAAATCCAAAGTGGTCCTGCATGTGGGGAAATAATAATATTGACTGATGTGAGTCAAGTAAATGAATGGGCCCAAAATAAAAAGAGCAGATTTCTTTTTACCTCATCAAAAATTCTGTCATCTGTCATCAACATAACAGAGACAACAAAGCAAAATATCCCGCCAATTAAAGATCTGTTGTATTCTGTTATTATATGAGTCCTTTAGGTATAAAAAACAGTCACTGTATTACTTTTTAAAACGAAAAGACTAATAAAGGCTAAAAGTATCAAAATGTCACAAGAGGATAAGTTCCAGCATCAACAACACTATCATGTTACTGGTGCTTCAATGGTTTGGTGGGTGTTTTTGTGCCATAGAAAAGTGTTATATTATGAAATTAAGATGATTTTTCTTAGCCTTCCTTAATGTTTCTCTTTTGATATAGTCAATGCAATAATAGAGTTCTTTGCTGTAGCTTTTCCAGCATATCATATAAATCATTATATGATATAATACGACAGAATCAGTTCAATGTCAGTACTTTATATAACTAGAGGTAGTCCAAACTCCAAGACCTTCCCCAGAAAATTCCTTAGAAGCTTTCCAACTAACTTTAGTAAACCACACAAACCACTACCATTTCCCTCTGGGTGAAGTCAGTGACACACACAGGTATGCAAACGATACATACATACAAGATCCGACAAATATAGTGCGGTGATTGTCGACTATGTAGCACGCATAAAATGAATCAAATGCCAATATTGGTCCCTTCTATTAGTCTTAGGCGACATGGATATAGTTGTGTTGGTGTGACATTTCTCGACTGATCAATGATAAGATAGAGCACTAGCTTCTTCTTCAAGTACAGAACCTTGATCAAATTATTAGGTGACTAGCATCTGGACCTCATCAAGCATATATAGATAGATGATGAGACTTACATGATGGAACAAGCGTTTGGATTATCGTCACTAAAGAGCCAAGTGTAGTCCTCCTCTGGTGCATTCGGAGTAGGGAGTTCCTGATGCACATTCTTCACGTACCCGGGCGGCGCCTTTTTATCATAAGCCTGAGGTGCGTAGGGGTAGTGTACCAAACTGTATGGGACATAGGGCCAAAATTCTGCCTTCTTGCCTGTGCTTGTCACTGCCGCTAGGACTTTCTTTGGCTCGATGTGTCCGTTCACCGTAACACGACTGTCTTTTCGATTCACTTGTACTGATTTCACCCCTATACATGCATACACGTATTCAATCAATTACCAGGATTGACACCAAACTATTAAAATCTAGCTATTACCAAAAGATCGATTTTGAGAACAGATTTGAGTGATTGTATACTAATAATTTGTTTATCCGATAAATAATTTGAAACCTTAATTACAACAACATGATGCACCTTACAGGTAGGTACACGTACGTACATGCAGAATCTGATGCAACATGAGCAAACAGCTGACAGAAGAAATCAGGTCCACACGCTCACACCTTGGGCACAGGTGAACATGTACTCACTCATAAATCTGTTATATATCTTTTCTCTTACCCAGCACAACAGTGACACACCACCAAACAAACAAGGTAATAAAAAGGAAAAAAAAAAAAAAAACAGAACATTTATTACTAAAAGGGAAGTTAGCTGTTAGACATTGATTGACTTCATTGCTATTATAAGTTTATAACTTGGCAGAAGAATAAATTTGAAAATAAACCAAATAATAGAAAAAAAAAATAAAAAATTGAAAAGATGGAGATAGAGATAGAATCATATAAGTACCTTTCATGCCAGAGACTGTGTTCTTGACTCTCCTCTCGCAACCTTCACAGCACATCTTCACCTTGATTTCAACTGTCTTCTCATGATCATCATCATCATGATGATGCCACATACATATTACAATATGAATTAACATCATGACAGAGGAAAATATTATAGGGAATTAATATTGAAGCAAGAAGACCAACTCAAGCTCTTGACTTAATTGTCATATCAAATATATACAAAGATGCACACGGAGGAGCATAATTAGGTAACTACATAAAATCAGCCAATTGCCTAATACAAATGGTCTAATAAGAGACATTGCCCAGTTAAGGAAACATGACAGATTATTGCCCAAAAAATGTGGACTTGGGGAGAATCACAGATCATGCATGCTCATCTTTGAACCAACGTACCAACTCTTGATGACTTGATAGATGTGTGCGATAGCCACTACACCTTATCGCTCCGTGGCTAGGATGTTATCGCTAATAATGACGAACGATCGATGCTAAGCTAGCTAGCTAGCTCCTAAGACATGAGACTACATATGTAATGTTTTGTCACATTTAGCATTTCGTTTGCAACCCCCTACTTTCATCGGTATGATAATAATGCAATAAAGTAAAGATGTTGATGCAATGAAGTTAATTACCTGCATTTGTTTGCGTCTCTTGCTCTTTGGTGGGTTAACATTGTCCCAGTAGTCAATGACATGGTCTAGGATCCCCATATCTTTATTTCTTACAACTTCAGAAGCTGATTTGGGTTGTGGGAGATTGGAAACAGATGACCAAGGAGAGCTAGCTAGCTAGCTCTATATAGTTGGAGACTTTGGTCTTGGTCCTTTCCAAACCTAAAAAAAATTGAAAGATATTCAAACGAGGGGCCAAGAAACGTAATAGGATAGGAGTTTTCTAGGTGGTCCATAGGAGGGGCTCAATGACATGATTCATGTACAGTGATGGACTATTACATTAGCTATCACACATTGCATTATTATTAGTGACATATCACATTCCATAATAAGGAGTGTAGAGAATGACTAATTAGTAATAGTTCGCCTGCAGGTCATGTTGATCGCTACCTGCTTTTTTGTCCTGTCCGTGCAATTGGAACAACTGGTTGTTTGACCTTCAAAGTTAATAATACAATATCTATGATGCGATTCACCTTTGTGTTTTAGGTAGCCCTGACCACGGTTTCGGAACCGTCGGTTTCGGTTTCAAAACCGCCGGTTTTGGGCCGGTTTCGGTTCCGCCAACTTCGGTTCCATGTACGGACGGTTCCGGGCCGGTTTACGAAACCGCCGGTTCCGGGGCGGTTCATAGTTCCGGTTACGATTTCGATTTTGAACGGTTCCGGACAGTTTTCGACGGTTATTTTTGTAAATTTTCAATTGGTGATGCATATACAAACTCGATTTTCAATAAAAAAAAATTATAAAAATTTACACATTAATAAGGATTAGTCACGGGAATTATCACAATATCAAAACAATTCAGAATATCTTAAACAAATCTAGACAATTCATTATTTAAACAATTCATTATTTACATAACATCTAAACATTATCAGAACATTATCAGAACATCTAAACAATTCATTATTTGCAACATCTGCTATTTGTGTATAATTATTTGGTCTCAAAGTTTATCCAAAAATTATATTATATTTACTAAAATTTTTATTTTCTATGCAAATATATTTATTTATTTTTTAAACTACTGGTTTGGGCCGGTTCCGAACCGGCGGTTCACGGTAATAAGGAGTGACGCATTGCATTATTATTAGTGACATATCACATTCCGTGATAAGGAGTGTTGAGAATGACCTGGTAATAGTTCGTCTGGTCATGTTGATCGCTACATGCTTTTTAGTCCTGTCCGTGCAATTGGAACAACTGGTTGTTTGACCTTGAAAGTTAATATTACAATATCTATGATGCGATTCACCTTTGTGTTTTAGGATTGTTTTTCGTCCTTCTACTTCAAACACTTTAAATCACACCTTTTTTTTTTCATCTAGGAGAGGGGAGTTGATTGATTGTTGTAGAAGGTAGGAGAATTGAGGGTTCCTGACACTTGTATTATATGAATTATATGATCGTAGTAATTAGTAAGTGATCATTTAATATTATAACTGACTATAAATGATGTCCAATATCGTAAATTGGAAGAATTGACTATGTGATCAAGATGATGATGATGATCTATGATGCTTGACACTTTAACTCTTCTCTGATTTCGTAGGCTTAAAGATAAAAGCGCATGCGACATGTCCCTGTAGTTTTGCGGACTTGTCATATCATGTAATAATCCAACTAGATATGTGGTGAGAGCGAGCGGATGTTTGATTCTTATAGAATAGTAACTTGGAAGCTATACAATTCCAATGGTGTTGCATTGCTTGGACAAGTAGGCTCAATATACTTTATATGGGCCGGAGGCCCACTTTTGGACAAAGATCTTAGATTCGGGCTAGTTTTTCGGCCCATATCCAAACATTATATTTGGACTTCAGAAACTAACTAGCTAGGCCTCTTTGTATAAAGTCAAAAATAAAAACCCTAAACACATCAATACATGCTTAATAAACTCTATCCTTAGCTAAATAGTCATTTTGACTAAAATTCACAAAACTATTATTCATTAGTCTTTTCATATTAGTTAAAAAATTAGCTAATTAAATAGTAGCTAGTCACTATTTATTAACTGAATGCAAAATATTGTCTTTTTCTCCCTCTTTTTATTGTTTTACTAGTCAAAATAATAATAATTAAATGTTATATTTTTTTACTAGTTAAAGTAGAGGGTATGATTCTTTGAAAGTGACTAGTTACCGTAAAAAATAGATTTTATGGGTTAATTTGGTAAAAAATTTACTGAAATTGATAAGGATGCTTACCATGGTCCATGAGCCTCTCTTTTATTATTAAGACGAAAGACAAAAACACTCTTGAACAACAAAGACAGCAAGACTATTATAAGATGCATATTGATCTTTGACCTAGTGCTGGCGAATTTCAACTTCTTGATAATGTTGAGTTCACTGATGACTACAGACGTGCTTGTATTGCTGATTTGTGATATTCTCATACGTACTCGAGTTTCAAGTCAATATATATTCCTATAGATACTAAGGCTACGTTTGGTTTGAAGTGTTTTCTGTTTTCTATTTTGTAAAAAACAGAAAACACGTCTATTATCAGGAGAAAATTCTCCTTTCTGCACATGGACGAAGGGTCCAAAATTAGATCGTCCGGCCTTATCCGACATCGTTCGGCTTGACCCGATCTCATCCGGCCTCACCCGGCTTCATATGAGCCCAGAGTCAACCTTGGTCAAGTTTGGTCACACTTGATTAAATCTCGGGTCAAACCCAGTCAATCCTGTCAACCTCGGGGTCAGAATTTTCGAACTATGCTAGAAGATTCCTCGCCTCACTAGGAGTGCATAGCCGCTCGCTGTTCGTTGATCGGAGTTCCGAATTGCTCGCACGGACTTCTCGAATATCCAGTGGCAAAATCGTAAATATCCAGCTTCCTCCCCTGTAAATAAGGGGTTACCCCCTTGAAATCTCCATCTTCACTCTCCTCTAATCAGCCCGGCGAGGAGCTTTCCCGAGCAGAACATTGCTCACCCGTCCTATGTGCTCCAGATTTGCCCGGCAACGATCAGCTCGGAACACAGTCATGTTCTCATCAACATGCTTGTGTTCAGGCCAACTCGATCGTGTCCTTCACTGACATGCCCGTGTTTTTCTCAGCTGAATCAATCCGGATGATCAGCCCAACCCCCTCTCTTGTTCAGCTCGACATTTTCTTCTCAGGATCTACTTTGAGAAAGTAATACGGTCGTGTCCTAACTGACATATTCGTGTTCATCCAGTTTTCAACCCTGGTGATCTTCCTAGTGGTGCTCAACCCGACCTTCTCCAGACCTATCAGGCCTTCTTCGGATCTACTCGGAACACGATTGTGTTCCACTCAACACGGTCGTGTCCGACTATTTTGGTCTACCCAACTCCTGCATTACTTGTTTGGCCCCGCACTAGCTCTTTTTGGTCTCCCCGACCTCCTAGGCCTCTGCTTGACCCCGTAGGCCCTACTCATCCTCTTTGCTTTGCCCGTCCTTGACTTGGTTTGGCCTCGCTTC
>JAOWBR010177431.1:0-10945 GCA_028571145.1 Dionaea muscipula
CCGCTAGAGGTACGTTCATCTTGCGTTGTCTTTCTCTAGTTCTGGTTTTGACTTAGAATTAGTGTTGTGTTTGGCAGTCATGCCGTGGACCAGGAGCAGTCACAACCTTTCAGAGGCTTCGTCCATTGCTCCGAGGAGGACGACTGGAGTGCCACCTAGACCGACCGGCGTCACCATTCGAGAAGCTCCTCGCGATGGTGTTGAGGACCCACTGGTTGACCCGAAGGACGAAGCTGTGACGGTGAGACTCCCACCGGATGAGTATGCGCAGTTTCAGGAGTTCCAGCGGCTCTCTGCGGAGGAGCGAGGACAGTTCCGTCAGTTCCAGAGGTTCATGGAGATGAGAGGATTTACCGAAGCTGGGATGGCACGCGTTGATGAGAGAGTGGAGGAGAGGCCTGCCCCACCGGTTGCACCTAGAGTAGCAGCTACAGTTCTTCCACCCGAGGAGGTACGAGGGAGATTGTTTGACCGCTTCCTATCAACCAAGCCTCCAAGGTTCACGAGCTCCATGAATGCTATTGAAGCAGGAAACTGGTTGATGGAAGTAGAGGAGCTCCTTCATAAAGTTGGGTGCACGGCCGAGCATAGGGTATCTCTTGCCACTTATGCTTTAAAAGATGCCGCCAAGAATTAGTGGAAAGGCATTGAGCACCGGTTCGAGGCTCGGGGAGAGGAGGCCACATAGGACGAGTTTGTAGTGGAGTTTGAAAAAAAGTACTACACGGCCCATGTGCGAGCACAAAAGAAGGCAGAGCTACTTGCACTGACGCAAGGTAGCATGACAATTCCTAAGTACGACGTTAAGTTTAACGAGCTTAGTAGGTTTGCACCGGAGCTAGTTATGACAGAGGAGGACAAAATGTTCCTTTTTCAAAGGGGCATGAACCAAGATTTGCTAGTCCTCATTCGGGGGCACAAGTGTACATCTCTTGCTGACATGGTCGAGAGGGCCACTTGTATGGAGGATGCCATGCCTTCACGCAAGGATTCCGGACAGAAGAGATCGAGAGAGGTAGTGGTTCAGACTCAGACACAGTCCTGGGGGAGTCAGAAGAAGAAGGCTCACACTTCCCAGTCTGGGGGCTCTGGGATGACATCTAAGAAGGATCCGTTCTGCAGGAGGTGCAAGAAGCACCATTCTAGAGGCTACAGATGCAACGGCCAACCTCTCACATGTCACAATTGTGGCACACTTGGGCACATTGCATCTATGTGCAAGGTGGGTGGCGGCCAGCAGAGCATGAATGTGCAGCAAGGTTCTCAGAGATAGACACAGTCAGCCCAGCAGACTCAGGGGAGACAACAGACTATGATTTCAGAGGTTGCATCAGTTCAGAGGACTGTTCAGTCAACTCCACAGGAAGACAAAAAGGGGAAAGGCACATCAGCAGGATCTAAGCGGCCATTGGTGTAGGGGATAGTCTACACTCTCACCCAGGCAAAGGCAGAGGCTTCACCCTCCGTTGTTCAAGGTACTCTAGTCATTTCTTTAGTTTCTACTAGAGTCCTGTTTGATTCGGGTGCCACTCATTCATTGGCATCACCTGCATTCCTCCACTCTTTGCCTATTCCTTTGACTGTCATGGAAGTTGACATGGTAGTGGCTACACCTGTCGATGTTTCTGTGGATTTGACTCATGTGTGTCGTGCTTGTGAGATCTTTGTGTGGACAGATCTTTCCTGTTGACTTCGTAGCACTTGATGTGAGTGGCTTTGATGTTATTTTGGGCATGGATTGGCTCGCCCAACACAATGCCAAACTAGACTGTCGGGGCAAGCGGGTGATCTTTTCCATGGCCGATGGTTCCGAGTTGATGTTTGAAGGGGAGGGGAAAGCACGTCCCATGAGCATGGTGTCTTCCTTGCAAGCTCAAAAGATATTGAGAAAGGGGTGTTCAGGCTACATAGCCTATGTGGTGGAAGTTGAACATGGAGAATAGAGGCTCGAGGACATCCCGATTGTGAATGAGTTTCCAGACGTGTTTCCTGAGGATCTCCTTGGTTTACCACCGGACGAAGAGGTGTAGTTCGTGATTGACTTAGTGCTTGGCACTAGACCGATCTTCAAGGCACCATATCGGATGGCGCCGATTGAGCTGAAGGAGTTGCATGACCAGCTGCAAAAATTGTTGGAGGAAGGGTTCATCAGGCCGAGTGTGTCCCCGTGGGGAGCTCCCGTTTTGTTCGTTAATAAGAAAGATGGATCCATGCGGTTGTGCATTGACTACCGCGAGATTAACAAGGCAACTGTGAAAAACAAGTACCCTCTCCCACGCATTAATGACTTATTTGATCAGTTGCAGGGAGCTCAGGTGTTCTCTAAGGTTGACTTGAGATCGGGGTACCACCAGCTGAAGATCAAGGAAGGGGACATAGCGAAGACCGCATTTCGGACTCGCTATGGTCATTGTGAGTTCCTTGTCATGCCATTCGGTCTTACAAATGCTCCAGCGGCCTTCATGGATATGATGCAAAGGGTGTTCAAGCCCTATCTGGACCACTTCATAGTGGTGTTTATTGATGACATCCTCATCTATTCATGGAGCGAAGAGGAGCATAGGGAGCATTTGCAGATTGCCCTGCAGACCTTGTGGGAGAGACAACTCTACGCCAAATTCAAGAAGTGCGAGTTCTGGTTAGATAGGGTTGCCTTCCTTGGACATGTGATTAGCAAGGACGGGGTTTCCGTCGACATGAAGAAGATTGAGGTGGTTGAGAAGTGGCCGCGCCCCACGACTGTTTGTGAAGTCCGTAGCTTCTTGGGGATGGCCGGCTACTACAGACGCTTTATTGAGGGCTTTTCCTTTTTGGCCCTGCCACTGACCACTCTCATTAGAAAGAGTGTGAAGTTTTTTTGGACCGACGCTTGTGAGCGGAGCTCTTGGAGCTGCAGAAGAGATTGACCACAGCTCCCGTGCTTTCACTACCGACTGAGGGCGGTGGCTTCGTGATCTATAGTGATACTTCTCATTAGGGATTGGGGTGTTCTTTGATGCAGCATGGCAAGGTGATTGCCTATGCTTCGAGGCAATTGAAAGTGCATGAGCGAAACTACCCCACACGACTTAGAGTTAGCTGCCATTGTGTTTGCTTTGAAGTTGTGGAGGCACTATCTCTATGGGGAGTCATGTGAGATTTTCAGGGATCACAAGAGCTTGAAGTACATCTTCACTCAGAGAGAGTTCAACTTGAGGTAGAGAAGGTGGTTGGAGTTGCTTAAGGACTATGACCTAACGATTCAGTATCACAATGGGAAGACCAATGTGGTGGCCGATGCACTGAGTCGGAAGGCAGCTGGTAGTCATGCTTGTTTGACGCTTCAGCCACATTTGATTGATGAGTTTTAGAAGCTTCAGATGCAGCCAATTCATGGCAGAGTCAAGAGTTTAATTAGTCAGCTCATGCTTCGACCGACTTTGAGGGATCAACTCTTGGCCATACAAGGAGAGGATGAGGAGCTTCGAGGCATCGTTGATGGTTTGGGTGATGGTGTGGAGTCAGATTTCTCAGTTGGAGAGGATGGGGCTTTGAGATTTCGGGGACGCATCTACGTTCCCAATGATGATGATGTGAGGACCGAGCTGTTGACTGAGGCCCACAGTTCTTGGTTGAGCATTCACCCTGGTGCTGCCAAGATGTACCGAGATCTGAAGGAACACTTTTGGTGGCGGGGGATGAAGAGATATATTGCAGAACTTGTTGCTCAGTGCTTGGTTTGTCAACAGGTGAAGGATGAGCACCAGTTACCTGCCGGGAAGCTTCAGTCCTTGCCCATTCTCGAGTGGAAATGGTAACACATCACCATGGATTTTATCACGGGAGTCCCAGCCTCACGGAACAGGCATGATGCCGTTTGGGTCATTATTGATCGGCTCACAAAGTTGCTCACTTTTTGCCGATCAAGGTGACAATCACATTAGAGCGGTTGGCACGTCTCTACATGAGAGAGATCATGAGATTGCATGGGGCTCCTGTTTCCATTGTTTCTAATCGAGACCCCCGATTCGTTTCCAAGTTCTGGCGTGCATTTCAGGAGGCCCTCGGGACCACTTTGAGCTTTAGTACCGCCTACCACGCGCAGACAGAAGGTCAATTTGAGCGGACCATCCAAACTCTAGAGGACATGTTGCGTGCTTGCTCTTTGGATTGGAAAGGTAATTGGGATGACCAGTTGCCTTTGATTGAGTTCTCGTACAACAATAGCTTTCAGACGAGTTTGGGGATGGCACCGTATGAGGCATTGTATGGGAGGAGATGTAGATCTCCTACGTCTTGGTTTGAGGTCGGGGAGCGGTAGATTTTGGGGCCCGAGTTGGTTGAGGATGCTAGCTAGAAGATTGCGGTGATCAGGGAGACATTGTTGACGGCTCAAAGCAGGCATAAGAGCAATGCAGACACCCGTCGCCGAGACTTGGAGTTCCAGGTGGGTGACATGGTTTTCTTGAAGGTGTCATCGTGGAAAGGCGTGATTCGGTTTAGCAAGAAAGGGAAGCTTAGCCCTCGGTACATTGCCCCTTTTAAAATCCTTTACCGGGTTGGGGATATTTCCTATCGGGTGGCTTTGCCTCCCAATCTAGCAGAGGTGCACAACGTCCTCCACGTGTCCATGATGCGGAGGTATGTGCATAGCCCATCTCATGTGATTGACTTTGAGCCACTCCACGTTCGGGACGACATGACCTATGAGGAACAACCGGTGGAGATCGTTGATCGCAAGGAAAAGACACTTTGGAGCAAGTCGGTACAGTTGGTCATGGTCCTATGGCGTAACCATGCGGTAGAAGAAGCCACATGGGAGAGCGAGGACGAGATGCGTGAGAAATACCCGCACTTGTTTTGAAGTATGCGTTCCTCTTGGTGTTGTCTGTTTCAATTCCGAGGAAGGAATTCATTTAAGGGGGGAAGGATGTAATAACTCACCCTTTTTTGACCGAGTTTTCACATTTGGCTTATAGACAAATTGGGTAATTTAATTCATTGAATAACTTGATTGATCTAGTAGTGGAGAGCATGGAATGAGGATCCCTTGGGACTTGGGTTCAAGTCATAGATGTGGGATTTTGAGGGTTGTCCAAACATTTTTTGATTGTTTTAGGGATGGGTAAAATTACCCAAATACCCTCAAAAGTGTGTGATGAATATCCCTAGCCTGTTAATCCCTAGAACACCCTCTCTCTCCTCATTTCTTCCTCCCTAGCCGACACGTTCTTCATCCTCTTCCTCCCTTCATTTTTCTTCTTGCTCCTTCAACTTCTCTCCTCCATTTCAGCTTCACCTTGGATCTTCGAGCTTAGAGAGGACCATTTTCGACACCAAGGAGCTTAGGAGAAGAGGATCCATCCATCGTTCGTCCTTGGTTTACTCCTCCTCCACTCAAGGTGAGATTTTTAACTTGTGATGGATGTGTGGCTTGAATCCTTGGTTGATTCATGAAATGGATGTGTGCACGTTGTCATTGGAGTGTTGATGGTGAGGATATCCATGTGATTTGGTTTGATTTCATCATTTGGTCCACATTTGGGGTTTATGCTTGATTTTCGGATTTTGGAAAGCATGATACTTTAGAGAATGTATAAGGAGGTGTGGGATGTGTTTTCATGCTTTAATCATGTACCTAAACCCTAGAATCATTTAGAAGTGTTATGGATTCATGAGATGTCGGTTTGTGCATGTTTGGGTGAATTTCGGGCGAGCACACCCATGTTCTGGGGGGAACACGACCATGCTCTCAAGCACTGCCATGTTTCGAGTTTGAGAAAGCGTGGCCGGCACGAAACACCACCGTGCCTGGCCAAGCACGGCCGTGCTTGTATTCCCCATGTTGCACAAAAAGAACAGGGCCGGACACGGCCTGGTTGTGCCCACGGGCACGCCCGTGTCCGACCCAGGCAGGGCATATCCAAGCCTTTGGCCCCGTTTCGATTCGGTTTTGTGCGGGACGCACGCTAGAGCCCTCGGATGCTTCGTTTAGCATGCTAGCATGATGACTAGGCTTGATAGACTAGGATTCATGTTGATTGGTTGAAGTTTTCACTTTAGTTAGTGAGATTTCCACTCTTTGAACCAAATTTAGGTTCCGACGTGGTCCGAGGCGGGATTGTGATTCGGGATTGCGGACCCACGCCTTTGGTACCAGGTAATGGGTGTATATTTACCTTATTTCCTTCGCCTTTCCTATACTATCCTTCGATACTCCTTGATACCACCTCTTGAGTATAGTTAGCATGACCTATGCATGTTGTTGTGTCCATCTATTGGTATGACTCGTGGTGCATTGTTGTTGTGGATTCTTGTCTATGGACTGTTAGTTACCCGCATGTTTATTCGTAATTTGTTGCATCGAGTCATCTCTTAATTGAGTATGGACTAGTGGTATTATGAGTGTGTGTTATGAGGTGTTGGGTATGATGATCACTGTTATGTTAAGTCCAGGGGTTACATTCCCTTGAGAGTGACTCTGGCCATATGGACTTGCCTCCGCTAGGAGGGCTATGCCCTTGGAGTGTTCGATATTTTCATATGTCACAACGTCCTTAGGTACTCCGCCAATCACGGTTGTGCCTGGACGAGTCTTACCATGTTGTTTACGCATTCTCGGACGCCATCCGGTCTGGCTCGCATGGTAAGGTGGGGACCCCTTGATCGTGAAATTATGGTATGTTACATGTGTGTACGTGTAGTACACTACGGGTGGTACCGGTTATGTGATCTGTGTGTGTATATGAGACGTACTTGTTATATTGTGATATGAGGCATGTTTGTGGAGTCGCGTGGCATGTTTATTGATATTGCTTCTATCTTCCATGCTTCTCGTGGATTACTTGGATGCTATGTTGTTAGTGACGGCATGATTCTTGTATGGTTTATAAGATTGTTGTTCATATATCCTTTGGGTCCGTCACACTACTTATCGTCTCTCCCTTGAGTCGTTCTTGTACCCGTGGGATGTGGCCCTCTCCTATTATCTCCAACTACCCCTACGCCGCGGATTAAGGTAGTTGGAATGGTTATATATACGTTTGACTTGGGCTACTACCACAATCTCATGAGAGTCCTCTTGTGCATTACATTTGCTAGTATCGTGCCTTATTTCCTATTCTGACCCCGTATACACCCCGAGTAAATGTTGTGCAGATCATAAGTAGATGAGAGCTAGGATGGATGCGGTGGGAGACGAATGTGGCCTCTTAGGATTTTCCTTTTGGTTCATGGACTCCTGTAGCATTGTCTTTAGACTTTTCTTCTTTTTAAACTTTAGGATGTGATGGAATCATTTTAATGAGCTAGTTTGACTCTTTTATCTCTTATGGCTTCCGCATTGTTCCTCTTGGTTTATTGACAAGATTTCGAGATATTAGAGTAGTTTGATGTTGACCACCCATGTTAGCTCATTTGATTCCATCTTGAGATTATTGATTGATGACAGCTAGGCTTGTGCGGTTCGTGGGCGAGTTTCATGGAGCGTACGCCGGTCCACCCGGGGTGGGGTGTGATATTATTGCTTGAACTGGAATGAGAAAGATTGCTAGGATCTGCATTGCAGAACAAAGTTCAGGTTACATGTTAAAGTAAAAACAACTTGTCCAGTACAAGCTAGTGTAATAGTGGATATTAACCTAGCCATGGCCTAATGAAAGCATATTTGGAAACATTCCTGGAAGACCAGGAGTTAAGGCCGGAATTGAACTTGTATAGAACAGAAAATTAATAACAAGGCTAAAAGAACACGGCCCAGTGAGTGATTTAGAGAGGAAATACACTAATGTGTGAATATCCTATGCTTGATTTTTTAACTTTTTTTTTTTATAATTACTTTTCCATTAGATAGCTTGTCATATTATTTGCTCAACAAAGAGATTAAGAACAACAAAAGCAAGTTAGAACACAAAGCAAATGAAAGGAGTTCAAAAGTGCAGTACCTATAATTGGCAAAAAAAAAAAGAAGAGCAAAATTTTTCAAGAAACTTGGGTTGAAATTCCTTTTAAGGAACGCATCATATTTTCCTTACCATTTGATCAACCAACATTAGGATTATCATCAATGAAAACTTCCTCCCACAATACACAAATTAATCCTCAAGTCTATGTCCCAACAAATCAAGCACAAGCACAGTATCTTCCTCGTCCACACCGGACCATTTTTTACCAGGAATTCCTCCTTAACTCAACGAACTAAATGTCATAACTCACAATATTGCATGAAGGGAACACTAAAAATAGTAGCCATGTCAGCCAACCAACTATGATAGAAAGGACAATTTGATATCACAGCATTAAAATCTACTACTAGCAGACATCGCTAACAATGATAACGGTGGAATTGCAGAAATCTTTGCAACATTTCGAACACAATGCTAAAAGCTCCTCCCGAGTTTCTAACCACAACATTTCACTCTAAATCGACAAGAAGCTCTGCTAATGAGTTGAATTAACTGATATGAACAAAGCTGAGCAACTCTAAAAGAAAAAAAGAAAGAAATGAAGTATAGAAGGGAGAACTGGAACTTATGATCTTAATAGCCAATCTCATGAGTATCAACATGTGTGCTGCACAGGAAAAAAAATCACAATAGAAGAAACGATCATCTTCATCATCATATCTCTAAATCTAATAAACACGAAATATCTGATAAACAAAGACCAGTAGATCAAAATCAACAGAATAACCACGACAACCCTTTTTTTTAAAGAAATCAAATCTCACCAAGAAAGATTTCACTAAATGAACCGTTGTTGATCTTCCGGCCGAGCTTGTACTTCTCGCAGACGATCCGATCCATGTGAATCGATCAAACCTATATCAAAAATTTTGATTCAAATGAAGCTAGGGTTTCGCCCCTATAACCGTTCTCTAGCCGCCCAGGCGAAACCTTGCACCGAAACCCCCTCGACGCCATCGCCGGCCTTGGCCGCACCAACACGGGAGGTGATTCCTCCGGCGCACACCCCCTCTGGTCAAAACGCTCATCCCAAACCGGCATCAACAAAACCCATAACCACACTCAATCATACACCGCATCCGTTGCTCTCACTCTCTGGCCGTCGATGGAAGAGGTGCGTTGTCGTCGTCACGTCTGGTCTGCAGCTTCTTCTTCTGCTGCGTCGAGACTTCTCTGCGAAGATGAGGGAGATGCGGAGGAAGAGAGGCTGGCGGCTATGGGGGGTAATTAATGGGTTACTTAGGTTTTAGTTTTGGAAATTTTTAGGAGAATGAAGAAAAACTAATTCACATAATATTTAGTGGTAACACTTTTATAAAATTATTGTTTATGACTATTGAATAGCATCAGTTTTAAAAAACTGTTTCCATATATTATCTATGATAATGATTTTTAAAAGCTGTTGCCATAGATACAAAGATAAAGACAACGGTTTTAAGATGCTGTCAAACTGTTGCTAATAATAGAAATGACGACACTTAAAAAAATTGTTGCTACAAAACCGTTGCCATAACCCATTTTTATAGTAGTGCATTGTCATTATTCATCCTCTGCGTCATATCCAACGCAACGAGTCCCCGAGTGAACCAAGTTTTCATGTCCTTAAAGATCCAATCATTCTGGTACATCATCCCTGGGCCCATGTAATGATTCAGATCGGAAGGAAAGGAGGTGGCGATGGCTTGAGCAGCTGCCAAAGCATTATCCTCTGAATCCATAATCTCACGGTTAAGGTCTGGCATGTTGTTGAGTTTGGGCTCGGGCATATGCTCGTGATAAAGCGACAATTGGAATTTTTTGGCAGGCTTGCAGTGCTTATAGTTTTCGGGCAGACGAACAAGTATTTTTTAACTAAGGACTCGCCTGACGCACATAAGTTTCTTTCAACCCCGCGTCAAATCGAGTTGCAAAGTCGGACTGCTGCTTTAGTGGCTTGGCAGAAGCTGCTACCACAGGATGAGGAGGATCGTCGACCTTCGGCTTCTTAGTAGCACGGGGAGGGTCCGGAAGCTGCCCATCCTCGTCACCAAACTGTCGTGCTGGCACTACTTTTCTCGGCATATCTGCAATCATAAAGAAATTTCAAAACAATGCCTAAGATCGAAGCATAAAAAGACGATAATAAGAAAGAATAGCGGAATTTAAATAAAGATAGTAACTGGAAGGATCAGCCTCAGCAGAGGCATTATCACAAGTTTTCTCTGGGATTGACACTGATGGTTCACCGAATTCCCCAGCACCGACATCAGACATGATATCCACATGAATCTCACCATCTTTCATATCCTGATCAAAAGTGAACGCCTCTGCACCGAGGTCAGCCACAAGAGAAGGTGGAGTAAGATTGGATGGAAACGAAGAGGTTTCTTGTTGAGGGGTAAGGTTGTTAAAAATTAAGTTAATGGAGTTGGAATCGGCTGATGAGTGGGATTCGAAGTCTGAAGAAGACAAAGAGACGACAGCGGGAGGAGCGATATAAAGAGCAATAGGAGGAACAACGGGAGCTGTGATAAGCCCGACCATCACTAACAGCACCGGATAAATCAACTCATACACTTTCCAGCCGTAACCACCTTCAATCTCTTATCGAATCCTTGCACCAATCTCGGCGTTAAAGTGCTCAACCATAAGATTGGTCGCAAGTTTACGCCACTCTGGGTTGAACGTAATTACGGGTCCTCGCACCCAACATTAACGCTTTCGGAACTGGTCAACTTTGGACGTCAACCCCAGCAGAAAGACCCCTTTTGCCTTCGAAGAAAAAGCATAAATCCCATAAGCATTGTCTTTAAGAGCCTTCACAAGCTTGAAGAAAGAACAGAACACACGAGCATTAGCTACACTATCCAGATGGTTGCACAAAACCCCAAATACTGCCATCAACGCCCAGGAATTGGGAGTCAATTGTGCAGGGATAATACTGACGGGAGCCCCGGGCGAACGGGGCCCCGGCGGAAGCGTGCAGGACCTAGCTAGGTGCGTACGGTGAACAACAAAAATTT
>JAOWBR010177442.1:0-10943 GCA_028571145.1 Dionaea muscipula
AAAATAATTAGTAAAAAATAATTTTCTTGATAATCCTTCGATATTTAACGAGGAATTGCAATTTTGTCCGTAATCTGTTATATTAATTTTCTTGGTAAATCACCATTAAATTTTAAAAAGATTCATATATTCTAAATTATTTATTAAATATTGTAACATATTACCATGGGATTAAAATTTTTTCGGTAGTTTGTTACAAAATTTTTTTTTTAAAATGTGATAACTTTTTTATAATTTTCCGATGGATTGCCGACGAAATTATTAGCGATAAAATTATTTTGTCGGTAAATTGTCGGTAAATACGGAGGGATTAGTTTTTGTCAGTAATTAGCGACAAAAGCTTTTTGACGGTACAATTTTGTCGGCATTATTAGCAACAAAATTATTTTGACGGTAAATTGTCGGTAAATACCGAGGGATTAGTTTTTTGTCGGTAATTTGTCGGTAATTAGCGACAAAAAATTTTTGTCGGTAACATTTTGTCGGTAATTTGTTGAACGATCAAAACAACAATTTCGTCGATAATTTGTCGGTATTTAACGACAAAAAATTTTGTCGGTAATATTTTGTCGGTAAATACAGTTTTTCTTGTAGTGCAGGTCTAAACCGGACCCGAAATTTTCTAGACGTAACAACCTCTTTTCCCTGTGTGATCGACCTCGAACTCATTGCTTACTATCAGTTTGTTAGTCGTAAAATCCCGAGTACCGTATCCAGGCCTCTACTCCGGTAGCGGTTTGGATACTCAGTTTGGACATCAACGTCCGCGTTATCCGAACAATGTTGCGGATGCACTCGTCACACAGCTATTATTTGGGTGTGGTCCTATGGAAGATCGATGATGAGTTATCAAAAATGTCAATTACATTTCAAATGCCAAATATATCATAAGAAATGGTTATGGTAAAATTTGGGACAAATTTTTGCAAATAGCAGGTCTTTTGCCTATCGTGCTGGAGATTCTCTTAGTTGTATTGTATTTATGAGATTTAATCTCAGTCATTCTTTATATGAGAATTTAAAAAATATTCCTTTATATTATAAATAAATGTAAAGTTTGCATCAGTCAGTGGCTGATGGGTATTGTGCCTTTTGCCTGTGACGTGTCTATTAAAAATACTAGTTTATCTTGCTTAAAACATATTGTAACCCTGATCCCCAAAGAGATACTAAACTAGCGTACTGGTGTACAATACGTATGCTACACCGCCACACAAAACACTAATTAACAATGGAAACCAAATCCCAAGAAACAAGAAAAGCAGGGAACAAGTAAATCACAAATTAATAATAACGACAGACGGGCAATTCACTAGAAAGAGAGCGTAATACAAAAAGTATTCAGTTCAACGTTCGTCAAATTAATAGGAGAACACTTGACAATACATCTTGTTAAAACCTAACACAGTGATTCTCATTCTCAAACAAACTGATTTCATACAAACAATCACCAAAACTAAGTGATTTCAAATCGTACAAAGATTAACACAAATCATATGCAAAAACTATGCAAAGATTCGACAAGGGATTGGTAGATTATACCGAGTGGGCTCAGTCTCAAGCTCACAACTACCACAGTTTCATCGGATCGAGAACGTCATCTTCTCATGGATCTCAATAGCCTTCACCAATCATCAAACCAGCATGTACCACAAGGATTATCAAACTCTTGGGCTCACAGCGTCGGTTGAGAGGATAGGAGAGAGGGGTTAGAGAGAAAGCCAGAAAGAAGAAGAACAAATGGAGCCGAATTCTTCGTCTGTCTCTTGATGGAGTCCTCGGGAGGATACCAAGAAGATAAGGACGAAAGAGGAGGCAGCGAAATGACAAGGCACAGCAACCCTTCTGTTGAAGTGACCGATCAGCAAAAGCAAAAGGAGCGGCCAGGATCAAAAGAATCCAATGGTGAGAAATTCGTCAGCTCTATATTGTGTATTGGGCCAAAAGCCCAATCAGACACAAAAGGCTTCACCGAGGAGCCCAATTCTCATAACACATCTTATGCAAGTTAATACATATATATTACGAACCTGAAAATTGTTTTATTAAAACCAAAATTTTTGTCGATTTTCGTCAAATATATGTGATATATATATATATACACACTAGAAATTGTTTGTGTCGTTGGCACAGTGAACGTCTTTATAATTTTTGTTACTCTCAAAAAAATTATTTGTGCGTTCATATGGTGTCTGTGTCATATCGTGCATTTTATATAATTTTTTAATAAAAAAGTAAAAATTATATCACCATTACATCCGTTTTGAAATTATGAATTTTGACTATAATATTTTTATATTTGATAAATTATAAAGTAAGATATAAATGAAAAATAAACTATGGGTTGTGTAACATTAAATGATGTGATGTGAAAGGGAGAAAAAGAGGTAATCAATGAGAGCCTTACTTTTATTCACATAGGACAACTAAAAGAGGGATAGATTTAAAATGTGTCTTATTTTATTATATAGATATATACCATACAACGTTATATTCCAACAGAACCTAGCTACCTTTCATGGAGTGCATGGAAAGGTTGGCGCGACTATAAACGAGTTAATTATGTGTACTGGAGCTCAAGTATTTATTATAGCCAACTTGTATTTACAAAATTAATCAGAGTTGGTATACGATGTATATATAATATATAATTCTACAAAATGGTAAAAAGTACTATTAGACGGTCTAATTTAGGCCTAACCTAGCAGCCCTGTTGGAAGGAAACTAATTAGGACATAATTATTGGTGAAAATAATAATCACAGCCAGCCCGCAGGAGAGGCAAAGAGGTCACTTCCTCGCATCCCCAAAATTTTTAAAAGATATTTCAATTTTAATTTTAAGATATTTTTTTTTAAATTATCGTCAATGTACTCTTTCATTCTATCATTGTGGTAAAAAAAAGTTTCTCTTAGTACTTGAACCAAAAAGTTTAATATAACGTGGGCAGTGTTTCTTGTGTGTCAGTTTGGCATCGCGGGGCGATGAGCTTACAATGAACTGATATGAAGATTTATGATTATCTACCTCCATATTTAGATAATACTTTTTATCAGGTTATCTATTTTGGAACTACTTGAAAGACGGATTCAGAATTTTCACAATGGGAGGACGATTACAATAATTATAATTTTTTTCAAAAAAATAAAGAAAAAAAAAATTTAAACCGAGTCATACCCAATTATCTAGCCACTAAATGAGGGTGCAAAACATGAAATTAAGGGATCAGATGCATATAATAATTTTTTTTATTACTATTAATACTAACAAAAAAAAATTGAATGGGGTCAAATGCCCCCCAATCATCAATGTAGATCCGCCTCTGACTCCAATCCAAATACGTTTAATTACGGAGTTCTGATGAATTCTATTGCACGAAAAGTGGTTAACCAAGTGATGATATAATAAACATTTTTATATCTTATAAGCTTCTTTTTATTTGGTACATTACGTATTTTTTTTCTAGTATAACAGTCAAGTTTTTTACTAATCAAGAACCGTGGACGGCCCCCTAACTAGGGTTATAATATGGCATCAATCGTTAGGGGAATAGTGGAATGAATAGTTTGAGTTGTATCGGGTGAATACTGAATAGTGGAATAAATAGTAACTCAAGATCACATCTCAGCCTTTGATTTAGCTAGAAGGAAGGAGGTCAACTTAGTTGGGTTACCTACTTTTAGTTGTGATGCTTTCTACGATTTGCTTCGATATAAACATCTGTTTGTATTCTGTGTGTTTATGTTAATGAAGCTTCCTTTTTATAGATAAAAAAATACCAGCCTTTGATTTTGCTTAATCCCACGGTTGATATCATTCTTCATTTTATTTGTAAGAATAACTGATATATGAATTGAACTTCTATTTTTACACCAGTTTTAACACACTTTTCCGACACTTAAATCAGCCCCATTGAATGGTGTAGATGAATTCTATGATTTAAAAATATTTAACAAAAAGAAAAGAAATGAATTAAGGAAATGAAAAAATAAAAAAAGGAAATGAAAAACCGTTGGAGTTCATCTACACCATTCAATGGGGCTGATCTAAGCGTCAGAAAAATGTGTTAAAACTAGTATTAAATGGGGTGTTCTGTATTCATTTAACCCACTGTGTATATATACATATACTAGACGTCTATGACTTTGGCACGATGAGTACTATATTTTCTTGAATCAGTTAAAAAATATATTAACAATTTTTTGTATAATTAACAAAATTGTATAATATAATTCAAAAAGTGGATAATGATTATGGATATGATATGGTTAAAAAAATTAAAATTATAAAACACAACTTTCCTATAAAAATTTAAAAACTTTTGATAATAACTTTTATTAAAAATATTGTTATCAGGGGAAAAATCTCTCTCTCGCACGTGAACAAAGGATCCGAGATTACACTGTTCGGCCTCATCCGACATCCCCTGGCCTCATTTGGCATCGCCCGGCCTGACCCGACCTCATCCGGCCTTATTCGAGCCCAGAGTCAACCTTGGTCAAGTTTAGTCAAACGTGGCCAAACGGGTCAAATCCGGTTAATCCCGGGTGAGAATTCCTGATTTTTCCGGATGATTCCTGATCTCGTCAAAAGTGTCCTTCCACTGACCGTTCATTGGTCGGAGCTCAAACAAGCTCAAACGAGCTTCCCAAAAATACGGAACTGTAAATACTCAACTTCCATCTCTATAAATAGGGGATAACCCCCCTTGATGTCGGGACCTTTCACTCCCTCCGGATCAGCCCGGCGGATCAATCCGGTGGATTAGCCCTCCGGATCCACCCGACTGCTTTGATCAGCCTGGAGCACCATTTTCCAGGCCAACTCGGTCGTGTCCAGTCCGATATGACCGTGTTGGCCATGTTGTTCAGCTCGGCGTTGGCAGTGTCTAGTCGGGACCATTTCTTCCCAACACGGCCGCGTCCAGCCCGACACACCCGTGTTGGCCATGTTCTTCAGTCCGGTGTTGGCAATGTTCAGCCCGAGACCATTTTTTGCCCAACACGACCATGTCCAGCCCGACACTCCCGTGTTGGCCATGTTGTTCATCCCAGCGCTGGGCATGATCAACCCGAGGTCATTTTCAGCCTGACACGGTCACGTGTCTTGCCCGACACGCCCGTATTGGCTATGTTCAGCCCGAAATCATGTTCAGCCTGGGGCCGTCTTCTGCCTGGCGCTGGCCATGATCAGCCCGAGGCCATTCTATGCCAGACACAGCTAGTTGGCTGACCTGTTCATCCTTCAAGTTTTGCACGGCCTCCTCGTCATGCCTGACCTTGACATGGCCTGGCCGGGCAAAGTCGAATTTTCAAATACTCTGCACGCTCTCCATGGCTTCGCGTAGCCTCTGTGCTCCGCACGCCCTCCATGACTCTGCACAGCCTCCATGTTCCGCATGCCCTCCATGCTCTGCACCGCCTCTCAGGCCTTGCCTGACTAGCCCAGGCTTAACCTGGCTCGGCCTCTCTCTCTCTCTCTCTCTCTCTCTCTCTCTCCTTATTTCTTCACAATATAGCTTGATTAGTATCTTGTTAAACACATGCTAACTTACGCATCGGAGCAGTCCTCCTGGGGTCACACCTTTGGGTACCTTCTGACGTTGTTTGCCTCATCTTTCAGGGCAATGAATTGGACATTTTTTCAATCAAGCTAACTTAGACTCGACATAGCTCGTGAGACCGTTTTTTCCTCCGACCCGACCGTTCAGATCCGATTCTCGAGCCTGTGATGTTAGTTTGGATCATTTTCAGGTGATAACAAATATTATTACGATAAGTACTCCAACTCTTTGTAAAAATCAATGGAAAAATAAAAAAAAACTTATAAAATAGTTATATCAATATTAATCTTGTTTGAATCGTCTAAAAAAATTATAATTTGACTATAATATTATATAAATTTTATTAAAAATATTAAAAACAAACTATCCTACACCCCCACTGGTCCCCCATTCCCACTTGATGTGATGTTTGTCCATGTAGGATAAAAATTTAAATAATTAGCTTCCTTATAATATAGATATATTATGGGTTGTCCGTGCCTACGACATGTTAAATACTCTACTCTCTTAAATCAGTTTGAAATATAAGTTAATAACTTTTTGAAAAAATCAATTAAAAAATAATAAAATAATAAATTTTTTTGAAATTATATTAATGTTATAGGTGGATTATCCCTGGAAGACACGTGGACAAGACGACGGACGCCTGACGATCGAACCCGAGCAAAGGAAGGACCGGCACGACTCGGCCTCCCCGCCCGGCTCGACCACCCGGCCCGAGTAGGGGGGGTATATAGGACATTGCACACCCCCCGGTTGCCTATAAATGCCCCCCTACCCATCAGGTACGTGTGCTACTCCATTCGATCATCTCCCCCTCCATCTCCCGAGCTGAACAGAGCGTCCTCGCCCGTGCTGCTCTACCCGACCTTGAAGGCTTATACCCGGCCCGGCCCCACTCGGCTCTCCGGTATTCTAGAGCTCCGACCATCTTCTTCACCTGCTGACTTGAACGTCGGAGCGGTTTTTCCGGGCTCACACCCTGGGGTACCCTTTGACCGGGTTTTCCCTTCTGTTTCAGGTATTCCTGAGCGAACCAGAGTTACCGACCGAATCTCCTCTTCTCCTCCGAGTTAACCGAAGCCGCTCTCGCCCAATTGACGTTGGGACTTGAATGTCTACCTTTGGAGGGTTTTAGGCCTTAACTGGACCCGAGATCTTCGAAACGTAACATTTGGCGCCGTCTATGAAAAACGTGATGAAAAGTCACTGACCATGGTAACTCCGGAGACGCCGACAAAAGCTAACGACCAGCTTCGACGGCGCAGTAGTGAATCACCTCCCCCTGCCAATCGATCTGATGATATTGGAGGTTCATCATCCCGGCAAGATGACTCTGTCACTCGGGAAGAATTCGCTATGATGAAGCGAACGATGGAGGATTTTATGACTGAGATACGCGGACAGTTTTCTTCCCTCACATCAAAAGTCGTAGCAGTTGACCAACCAGTCCTTATTAATTAAAAAGACCTTCATGCGAGGTCGATTAAGGGCAAGGCGGTGACGATTGGATCTGATCTAAATCAGGTCCATGAGGATGATCCCCCCGTTTATTTCCAACAAGGACATGTGGGTGGACATCTCCGACAGGAGCAGGAGCATGCAGTCCATGAAGACGGTGGAGACGATGGGCATGATGATCGATCTTATGCTGCCCTGGAGCCAAGAGCTCATCAACAGGCAACCGCAATGCATCGATCCTCCTCCAGCCCTTTTGTTCAGGAAATTGACAATGTTTCTTTTCCTGCTCATCTTCGATCACCGAACTTGGAGCCATATAATGGCTCTACTGACCTAGAGGATCATGTCAGCAGCTTCGAGATTAAGATGCGGTTGTTCAACGGGGATGATGCAATCATGTGTCGTGTATTCTCGTCGACTTTCAAAGGAGCTGCCCGATAGCAGTACGCATCTTTGAAGCCGCAATCGATCTCTTCCTTCGCCCAGTGAAGGAGGCTTCCATGGGGTAATTGGCCAATTCGTGTGTTTTCTCACAAGTTGTGCCCAGCCTATTCGAGATCAAGCAGCGACCAGATGAGTCTTTGAGGGATTATATGGCTCGGTTTAATAGAGCATATATTCCGATCCCCAAGCTCAATCACGAAGTGGTCATGATTGCCATTTTGACGGGATTGCGCCCTGGAGCCTTTCGCGACGATCTTACTCTCTGACAACTAGAGAGCTTCGGACAGTTGTTTACCTGAGCCAGGAGCTATATGATGTTGGAGGATCAGAATAAGCCAAAGGCTATACTTGATCCAAATACAGGCGGAAAGGAGTCCCAAAAGAAATTCAAGACGGAGAACCGAGAAGGACATGGACATCATGATAAGCAGGATTTTCGGCCCCAAAGGTTTGACCCTCCTAGAAGGGACATACCTCCTTAGGTCGGAAATGAGGTTCGAGCCCTGCTTCGCAACATCAACAACCCTCCAGATATGTAGCACCAGTGCATACATCATCTTCCGGAGGGTACCAGAGACCTGCCCCATGGTGTACTTACCACAAGCAGTTCGGTCATGCCACCGACAACTGCTATGTGTTAAAGAATAAGCACAATTTTAGAGACATCGGCAACCCTATCGGCCACCCCCGGCGAATTTTAAACCCCCTCCCCCAGCCCGGTGGGATCGAAGTAAGAGTCCCGACCAAGAGAATAAGAGGCCGAGAATTCATCTTGATGGAGCTGTGGAGATCAATGTCATTCACGGTGGAACATCCAGTGGGGGGGTGATAGCAATTAGGGTCGAAAGAGGTATGCCCGAGGAGAAAGGGTGGACTCCATAGCCACCACCTCAAAGAATGATGATGACTAGCCAAACGTGCCTTTGACTCTTTCAAGCAAAGATGAAGCCGGGGTGAAATATCCCCATCAAGACGCCATTCTGGTGACAGCGATGATCAAGGATGCCGAGGTCCACAAGATCTTGGTGGATAATGGAAGCTCGGCGGACATTCTGTTCCTCAACACTTACAAACGGCTGACGACAGCCTTGAAGATTGGACCAGATGATTTTGTACTGGTGATGACTCCGCTGACTGGTTTCTCTGGCCATTCAGTGAGAGCTATGGGAGAAGTTACCCTCCGCATGACTATTGGGGACGCGGATATCCGGCGTACACTTGATGTGAAATTGCTTATAGTTGATATAAAATCAGCTTATAATGCCATTCTTGGTCGCCCAACGATCATTAAGATGAAGGTCGCCATTTCTCCTTACCACTTCATGCTGAAATTTCCAGTAAGGGGGCGAGTAGGGAAGGTGTTCGGCGATTAACAAGTTGCACGAGATTGTTACTTAATTTCGATTGACAGCAAATCCAAGACTGACGATCCTTCTGACGAGGAGACAGAGGCCTGTAAAGGTATTCACTACGTCGAGACCCCACAGGAGGAAAGGGCTCAACCAGTGGAACCTTTGGAGAAGATTTTCTTGGTTGAACAGAACCCCCGATCGAAAGTACAAATCAGGACCATGTTACAACCTAAATCTCGTCAGTAGTTGATCGAGTTTTTGAAGGGAAGTCGCGACGTTTTCGCCCTCTCATCCAGTGAGATGACGGGGGTTGATTGAAGGGTGATTGAACACTCATTGAGTATAAATCCCAAATTCAGACCTGTCAAGCAGAGATGCCGAACATTGAGACCAGAAAGAAATGATGTTGTCCAGGAAGAGGTGAACAAGTTGTTGTCTGCAGGGATCATTCGGGAAGTGCACTACCCCGAATGGTTTATCAATTCGGTACTGGTGAGAAAACCTAACGGAAGCTGGATGATGTGAATTGACTTCACTGACTTGAATAAGGCTTGTCCGAAGGATAACTATCCGCTTCCTAACATTGACGCCTTCGTCGATGCCACCTCGGGGCACGAGCTTTTAAGCTTCATGGATGCCTTTTTCGGTTATCACCAGATCCGGATGAAGGAAGAGGACGAAGAGAAGACCTCTTTCATCACTCACAATTGCACCTATTGCTATAGGATGATGCCTTTTGGGTTGAAAAATGTCAGGGCCACCTATCACCGATTGGTGAATCGGATCTTTGAGTTTGTCATTGGAAGGAGCATGGAAGTTGTAGTATAAACTGCCAATGTCAATGGAACAGTAACCGATATGGGCTATAAGCTCTGGTGAATGGGGATGAGAGATTGACAGAGTTAGATTTAGGAAGAAGTGAAGGAGATTGAGGAATCTGACGAAGGGAGGTGAGATTAGAGTTGGGAGAAAATGAAGATGAAAAGGGGGTTGGGAGTAGACAAAGGGAGAAGGCAGACAAAGGAAGAAGATAGACTTTAGCCAATACTCATTCAATTCATCAATATCCTCTACATTTACAATTATCATGCCTTATATAGGCTTAATTTCGGTATTAAAAAAAATTACAATAATTCATAAGATTGCCAAGTATCAAGAGAGGACCAAGAATAATCCAAATTCAGTTGTACTATTCTGACACCCTCTCTCCAATTAGCTCAACAGAATCCAGCTCAGCACGTGGGAAGGAGAAGGTCTGGTGGCGTTGGTTGCGCCCGTGGCGTCACTCTCAGGAAGGCGGGGCGATAAGCTCAGCCTTGGCTACTGTGGCGATGGTTGGCCAGTTGACGCCATGGCGCCGACCTCACGTATCTTTTCAAATTGAACTCCAATGGACAAGGTGAACACATGAAAATAATCACAAGGATGTAAGAAGATGTTTAGTGTACCAAGGCACCAAGGAATCATCTTGGTTTACTCAGAATGCCTAACCGTCGCCTTCATGCATTGTCGTCGCCACTGGGCACTTGAGAGACTGCCGTCACATCCAAAGGGAATAGTGCCGCCCTGAGCATTATTATACTACACAGTGAGAAGGTTGCCACCATTCGTGACCGTTTGTTAGCAGCTCAGAGCAGGCAAAAGAGCTATGCTGACAACAGTCGCAGATTTGGAGTTTAAGGTTAGTGATAAGGTTTTTATCAAGGTTTCTCCTTGGAAGGGGGTCATTCGGTTTGGCAAGAAGGGGAAGCTGAGTCCTCGGTTTGTTAGCCCCTTTGACGTACTTGAGCGGGTTTGAGATGTATCATACCGGGTGACTCTGCGTCCTAGTTTGGCGAATGTGCATAACATCTTCCATGTTTCCATGTTGAGGAAGTACGTGCATAATCCTGCCCACGTGATTGATTTTGCTCCGCTTCATGTGCGTCACGACATGATTTATGAAGAACAACCCGTGAAAGTGTTGGATTTCAAGGAGAAGGTTCTGCGGTACAAGACCGTTTAGTCGGACAAGATCTTATGGTGCTACCATGCGGTTGAGGAAGCCACGGGGGAGCGTGAGTCTGAGATGCGCGAGAAGTACCCGCATTTATTTGCAGGTATGATCCCTCTCTTGTTTTGTTT
>JAOWBR010177453.1:0-10939 GCA_028571145.1 Dionaea muscipula
AAATGGCTACGTAAAACCGTAAATCACTATTCACGAAAGTACTATTCACCGAAAAACTGAAAATCTCTAAAATGATATAAATGATATAAATAAGCATAAATCAACATCAAAATGGATATAAAAGTGCGGGATGTAACAGTGGTAGTAGCGAACCTATCCTATGTTGCAAATCCCTATGGATAGTAAATGAAGTAGGACCCCTTTCACCGAGAAATATATCATCCAAATTTGCACCAAGACTTGTAAAAGCATTGGCAGCATTATAGATTCGTGCATGTTGACGAAATAATTTTGATTGCTCGTCAATTCCATCATATAATGCTTTGAGTTGGTCGGGGGGTTTTCTTTGGAGCAGTGCTCATGCAAGGGCGTCGCCCTCTAGCCTACTTCAGTAAAGCTCTCGGCCCAAGGAATCAGAAGCTGTCAACTTATGAAAGGGAGTTTAAAGCAGTACTGGCAGCAGTCCAGAAGTGGAAACACTACCTGATGGGCATGCCCTTTGTAATTAAGACCGACCATGAACCTCTCAAACACCTACTGGAGCAGAAGATAAACACTTGTGTGTAAATGAGAGGAATGTCTAAGCTGCTAGGACTGTAGTATAAGATTGAGTATAAGAAGGGGGTAAAGAAACAGGCGACTGATGCTCTGTTGCGACGCCATGAAGAGTTGCTTGACTCCATGACGACGGTTGTACCTAGTTGGATGAAGGAGGTGTGAGAGAGCTACTGGAATGACCCATATGCCCAAAACCTCATCCAAAACTTAACTTCTGACCCCAACTCCCACTCTCCTTACAGACTGCATGATGGAACCCTTTGCCACAAGGGAAAGTTGTACATAGGCGCCACGGGAACATTGAGAAGATAACTTCTGCAAGATCACCACAGTACCTCCCATGACGGCCACTCTGGCATTGAGGAAACTTGGAGAAAATTGAGGGAGAGTTTCTATTGGCCCGGACTTATGAGTGATATGTGGACGGCTTAATCAAGTCTTGTGAAGTGTGCCAGCGTGTGAAACCCCTGAATTCAACACCAGGCCTCCTCCAACCCTTACTTATTCCCACTCAGGCCTGAAGCTCAGTGAGCCTGGATTTCATTGAGGGCCTTCCTCGGTCACTTGGCTACAATAGTATATTGGTGATGGTGGATAGGTAGCTCAGTTGTTCCATAATCAAGTGGCGAGACTTCATGGCTACCCTACCACACTTATCTCAGATCGCGATAAGGCATTTACAAGCTTATTCTGAGGCGAAATCTTCAGGCTCAACGACACCAAGTTATGCATGTCAACTTCCTCTTACCCTCAATCAGATGGTCAGACAGAGAGGGTCAACCGTTTCCTTGAGGATTATCTACGTTGCATGTGCTTGCAAGGTTCCAAGCAATAGGCGCCATGGATTCCCGCAACTGAGTGGTGGTACAACACCCATTATCATACAACTTTGGGTATGACGCCATTCAAAGCCTTGTATGGATATCCACCGCCCAAGCTTGGCATTCCGACAGATCTAACCACTGCCATGGGGACAGTTGAGGAAGAGATAGAAAAGAGGAAGAAGATGAATCAACAGCTACATGAGAACCTGATTAGAGCTCAGTCAAAGCAGAAGAGCTATGCTGACAAGAAAAGAAGAGAGAAGGAATTCAAGGAAGGCGACATGGTCTTCCTCCAGCTTCAGCCTTATAGGTAGAATACGATGGCGGTAAGGAAAAGCCTCAAGCTTGATGCCAGGTACTTTGGGCCTTACAAGATACTCAGAAGGATAGGTAATGTTGCCTATGAGCTAGAGTTACCACCCATCGCCCTCATTCACAATGTTTTTCATGTGTCATTGCTCAAGGGTAGTATGGCGAAAGGTTGCACTTCAACTCTAGAACCTCCGCTTCTGAATGGTGAAGGCCATATGGTTGTTGAACCACAAGCAGTACTTGATCAGAGAGAGATAACCAAAAGGGGGAGGAAGGTCAAGTGATTTAGCCGTGAAATGGCTACATTACCTTACCTTTTTCATATGCTAAGTCCCTTGTTTTACCTTGTTATGGTGTGATCTACACCTCCTTTCTTGCATTTCTCAGGTTTTGATATCAATTAGGGAAATGAAGGCTAGTTGACGCTATCATTGGAGCAAAGGGGTTAAAAAGCAGCTAAGTTAGGAAATGGTACCATCACTGTTCCAAAGTGTTGATCCTGACGCCACCACTTCCAAATCATCTCAAATAACCTTCAAATATGGCCCTTAAAAGATGACAACCAGAGAAGCTAAGAATCTCTCAATCCACTCAACCATCGCCATGGCGCTGACTAGCTTTAGTGAAGCGATGGCGACAATCATCCTTAACTGTAGATTCAGAGGTTCAATCTTGTCGTCCCTAATGCTCATGGCCTTCATTCAACGTGTAATAACTTTCTGTGGGGCCAGAACTTCAATACAATCAAGGATTTTCTCTGGAAGAGCCCATGCCGCCACGGAGCTGTTTGACCTCACCAAGTCGTGGCGCTGATCTGTCCTAACTTGTTATCTGAAGATGCTACATTGCCGAGCCGGATGCCAAACATATTCATTTGATCTATTCAAACATCCATTGTGGTCAGATCTTTCATCGGATCTCTTAATTTCCCTAGAGGGAGAACCGTTGCCCCATCACCAATGGCGCTGATACTGAGTTTTTTAGTGGTGGCGATGCTTGACCTTAATTCCTCATTCAAGATTCTTCCATGACGCCAAGTATGATCCAAGGTTTTCTCTGATGATTAGAAGATGAACCGTGGTGTCCGATCTGGAGTTGGAGACGTCCTTCTCAAGATAGATGACCATGACGCCATGGCGACACTCAGTCCTTGTGAGATCATGACGAGGCCTACTTCTACTTGATTCCATAAGGGTCAAAGCCATAGATGTTGTTGCCCGCCTTTCTGACTTGGCAAAGCAGTTGCATTTCAATTCTTGATTCTCCTCCTACTTTCACGCCTACTCTCAGGAGATTTTCTTGTTGGAACTGAAGCACGAATCTCTGATGGATAAGGATGAACCTGGACGAATTTGCTCCTCCTCGGAAGTCTATAAATAACATCCAAGCTGCATTAATTCAAAGTATCGATCTCCTTTATAAGTATTCAAGTCTACGTGCTAAAACACCTTGTGAAGAGAAGAGTGAACAGAGTGGTAGATATTGTTTTAGTAGGAGTCGATCCATACTCATTAAAACCACAGTGACAATGTAGGATCAGAGTGTGTAAGCCATCCGTTGATCATCATTGATCCTTGTGATCAAGAACCTTTGTGTTCACCAATTTAATATAATTGCATTTACTTCTGTCGCACTTTACAGTCTTCATTTACTTTTTTAATTCTCAAACCTGTTGCAACGTATCCCTTCATAGCCTTGGTACTAATTTTGATCACCTCCAAGGTTAATTCCGCGGAAGTCGTTCAACGATCTTGAAGATCTGTCCTGCCTCTCTGCTGTTCCATAGTACTTGGAGTGGTTGTAGAATGGCACTTGTCGTGGAGGATTGCACTTGAGAATTTGCACTTTAAATATTACAATTTACATTTCCAGCCTTTACTTTTCATCATCGTTACTTTATTTGAATCACTTCGCTGTTTTAAAGAGTCACGGAATTGATAAGCATCGTTACGGATAATTCCCTGTAGGATCGATATTTTTATTACTACCAACGAGGCAGTACACTTGTTGTATTCACATTCGTTGTGTCAGGTTCGCGCTGGCGTGCGATCCTTTATTGGAAGTGGATCTGGCTCCGGAGGAGGAGCGTCGTTATCCTAACTTCGTTAGCCAACTTGTAGACCCTGAGGTATGCGCTTCCCTTGTTTCTTTACATAGTGAATATAAGGATTGTTTTTCTTGAGAATATGAGGAAATGCCTATGTTAGGGCGAGACTTAGTGGAACATCACTTACCAACTAAGCCAGGGTTTTGCCCTGTCAAGCAAGCCCTACGGCGCTTCACGCCAGACGTAATTCCTTTAATAAAGGAAGAAATAGAGCGCCTCCTTAAGGCTAAATTTATTAGAACGACCAGATATGTTGAATGGTTGTCTAACATCGTCCCAATAATGAAAAAGAATGGAAAACTTAGGGTTTGCATTGACTTTCGTAATTTAAACTTGGCTACGCCCAATGATGAATACCCTATGCCTACTGTGGACTCTCTAGTTGATTCTACAGCGGGCTTCGCCCTATATTCATTTATGGGGCGTTAGGCTGCTATGAATGGGTCGTTATGCCTTTCGGCCTTAAGAACGCTGGTGCTACATACCAGCGCGCGATGAATCTCATTTTCTATGACATGATAGGGGATTTTGTAGAAGTCTATGCGGATGACATAGTTGCTAAGGCCGTTTCGGTGGACGATCATGTCGTCCATCTATGACGCCTATTTGAGCGCATGAGAGTCTATGGGTTAAAACTTAACCCTTTGAAATGTACATTTGGTGTGAACGCTGAAAACTTCCTAGGGTTCTTAGTGCACCAAAGAGGAATTGAGATCGAGCCTAATAAGGCTCAGGCCATCATACGTGCCGAACCCTCAAGGACTAAGAAGGAATTACAACGGTTCTTGGGACAAGTTAATTATTTAAGACGTTTTATTTCTAACTGTGCAGGACGAACGAGAGCGTTCTCTTCTTTGTTGACGCTCAAGGATCAGGACAAGTTTGTCTGGCCCCAAGAGCATCATGACGCCTTTGACGCACTGAAGGCATACTTGACTACACCACCAGTGATGGCCCCTCCTGTTAAAGGACGGCCGTTCAAGCACTATATTGCTGTTGAAGAACGTTCTATGGGAGTGATGCTCGCTTAAGAGGACGACGAAGACCGTGATAGAGCTGTTTATTATCTAAGTAAGAGGCTTATACTGGCAGAATGTAACTATCTGCCTTTAGAAAAGTTGTGCCTCGCTTTGTTTTTTACTTGTACTAAACTTAGAGCCTATGTAAGGCCCGAAACAGTGTATCTTATTTCGAAAGTTAATATAATAATAATTTTATACTCGCGTCCCATTACCCATCATAGAGTAGGTTTTTAGGCATTGGCCTTACATGAATTTGACTTACATTTTTTGCCACAAACTGCTGTGAAGGGTCAGGCCTTGGCTGACTTTTTGGCCGATCACCTTGTGTGGACATAGGTCCTGAGCTAGAAGTGAAAGTATGCATGATAAGTGTACACCCATGGGTATTGTACTTTGACGGATCCAGAACGTCTCGGCGTGCTCGGGTAGGAATCGTGCTACTTTCACCCTTGGGGGGTGCGTTCCATTTCTACTTCACACTTGAGGGATGGCTTACAAATTACCAGGCCGAATATGAAGACCTAATCTTGGGTTTAGAGCTTCTTCGTGATTTGCAGGTACGTTTTGTTAGCATCAAGGGCGATTCCCAGTTGGTACTTTGTCAGACCACTGGTGAATTTCAATGTTAAAACGAGGCGTTAATGGCCTTACAGGAGATCGTGCAAACGCTCTTATCGAATTTCGATGAAGTGAGCGTTGAGTATGTTCCACGTTTAGAGAATACGATAGCTAACGATCTCACCCAAGTGGCTTTAGATTTTAAGGATATTTCGAGGCTCCGTGATTTAGTTGTGACTAAGCATGGAGTCTTACGCCCCGCGTCAGAACGCTTCGCCTCAGGCCAGGCATTAGCTTGCGATGTAGCTACTAGTCCTGATTGGCGCGTGGAGATCATCGTGACGCTCTCCAATTTGGAGCAAGAGCGGGATTCCAAGAAATGGTTGTGCGCCTTAAACTTCATCATAATAGATGGCCAATTATCCATGAAACGTCCCGATGGTGTCCTTCTACGGTGTGTATGTGATAAGGAGGCTAAAATTATTATGGCTGAGGTCCATGAAGGGATCTATGGGACGCACCAGGCCGGTGTGTCCATGAGGTGGTTGATTTTACGAAGTAGGTATTACTGGCCTACCATGGGTGAAGACTGCGTACGCTATGCTAAGAGGTGCGAAGCTTGTTTACGTCATGGGCCGATTCAGCACGCTCCGGCTCAGGAGATGAGCGCGATTGTAAAACTATGGCCGTTTCGAGGTTGGGCCATAGATATAATCGGCAAGATTTACCCTCCTTCTAAAGGTCATGCTTTTATTATAGTGGCCACTGACTTTTTCACAAAGTGGGTAGAGTTCATAGCCTTGAAGGATATTACTCAAGAATAAGTGGTGGAATTCATAACTGCCAATATAATTTATAAGTTTGGGATTTCCCAAACCATCATGGTAGACCATGAGACATCCCTCAACGGGGACAAGGTCAAGGCCTTGTTAGAAAAGTTTGGGGTTAAGCTTGTGCACTCCTCTCCGTATTACGCCCAAGCTAATGGACAGGCCGAATCGTCCAACAAACTCCTTAAGAGCGTTATTCGTAAGATGATCGATGGTAACCCTCGGGCGTGGCATGACCTGTTGGAAGAAGCTCTTTGGGCAGTTCATACTAGCCCTAGGACGGAAACAGGGGTTACTCCTTACCAATTAGTGTATGGTTTGGAGGCTATGTTGCCTATGGAGGCAAACGTTGAGTCCGCTAGGATCAAGTTCCATGACGAAGTGAGTCCCCATGTCAATGCGGAGTCTATGACGTAGGGCGTCCTCGCGCTGGATGAGTTATGAGTGGCGGTGCTGGATCGCATCGAGGTTCAGAAAGCACGAATGGTGCGGTGTTACAATAAAAGGGTGGTATCTAAGTCCTTTGCACAAGGAGATCTTGCGTGGAAGGTAAGATTGCCTATGGACACTCGAGATCCCATCTATGGAAAGTGGTCCCCTAATTGGGAAGGCCCTTACGTGGTAGAAGTCTTCCTCACTCATGGGGCATACCACTTGCGGGACTTAGACGAGTCACTTCATTTACGTGCCATTAATGGCAAGTATTTAAAGAAATTTGTTCCCTTAGTTTGGGATACCGAAGCAAGCTAGGCATTTGTTGGGAAGGACGAGAGCGTCCTAATGTTAAACGTAGAGCGTTTAGCATTCCACTGAAAGCAGTAAATAAAGTAGTTAAGTATCATATCAAAAGAGCGAGCTGCGCTCAATATTACAAATCATTGACAATAAATGTCCGTGAAGTTTATCGCTTGCACCAGGAGGCGTTTCTGTTTGTCATCCAACTCGTTATTGGCCTTTGCTAGCTCTTTCTCCTTAGTGATGGGGTTAGTCTGGCGGGTCTCTTCTAGTGAGGACACTGTTCGTTCCATTGATTCAGCACGGCGCTTCAGCTCCCCTTCCTTGGCTGCAACCTTGCTCTACGCTCTGTTAATTGTTGCTCCAGTTCTCTGATTTGCCTTTCTAAATCAGAAATGAAGGAGTGATCAGTGATAACCTCGTTCACCATCTCCTTTATCTCATTCTGCTCTTTCTCAGCTAAGTCCTGTAGCTGTTTTTATTCGGAGAGGATACCCATGTTGGCCCATCTTTGGGAGTTCAAGAACCAGATTTACGTTAACATGGAGTGTGCCCTTTGTACAATCTGTTGAGCCGCGTTCCGTGCTGAGAAGGGGACGTTTTGCGCGCTGGCAAGATTATTTACTTGGCTATGTAGCGTAGCCAACATTGCCTCCCCATTAGTGGAGAGAATCTCGGCCCGAGTGAGCGATAGAAAGTGTTGCATCTGCGTGCTGGCCTCTTTGAGATTCTGTGATGACATTGGGTGAGAAGCTTCTAGATGGGGAGAGCTGCTTGGAGGATGCAAGGCAGTCAGCGTGGGCATCCTCTTTAAGACCTTTTGAACGCGCTCCATGAGGGGAGACGACGCCTGCGCAAAGATAAGAGTCAGTAGGCACATAAGGATAGTGGTGCTCTTAGTTGCATCGGGCGAGGGTTTTTTACCTTATCCGTTAATGCTTCATATGGAGGAATTGGTTGGGCCTCTCTTGGTTGTCTTGTGACGATGGGGTCAAGACAAGGTGGAGAGGTGGGTAGTTCTTCTTCTCAGGCTGTGGCTGGGGCGATGGTTTGGGAGGAAAAAGCCTCTGGAATGACTGTTGTGGTGTTGATCTCCGCACGAGGTGCCTGGGGGGTCGGTCCCACCACTGTCCCGAAGGTCTTTTCTCCTTCGATCGTCACATTATCGGCCTTTTCGCCGGTAGGTGCGATTAAGGCCTCGACGGATGTTGTGGGCTTGATCTGTTGGTGGTGTCGCTGCTCCATGCTTTGCGTGTCCCTTTCGTCCGCTGTAATAATTGGGTTTGTCTCTTGGGATGCGTGGGGGACGAAGGGGGTAGTATCATTGGAGGAGGAATTTGAAGGGGTGTTTTGAGGGCCAGGTGATCGTCAGTGTTTTGCTTTCGGCGCCTCGTGGGCGTGCCGTCCTTACCGGTGCGGCGATTAGGGCCTGTAATAGGATAAAAGTCTTTTAAGTATAATCATGTTTAAACTAGGGCGATCAGCGTCCTAGGTTTTTGTTTTGTTACCTACTCTTTTGATTCCGTTCCTTCCGACTCCGCGTTCGATGATGATGGCGTAAGAGGATGCACTATCTTGAGTTTCTTGGTGGGTCTCTTTTTCTGTGAAGGAAACTATATTAGCATACTGTGTATAGTATAGCGTGCGTTAAGGAACGAGAACGTTGGGCGTTTACCTTTGGTTTCGACTCGGCTTCCTTTTTCTATACCTTCTTCTCTTTCTCTTTCTCTGTGCCGATAGACCGACTGCGTTTCTTCTTTCTTCCTGTTAAGTAGGCTTTCATGGCATCCGTTGTATTACAGATGAAAATTTGCTTAACTTCCTCTTGCCAGTAATCGTTGAAGAATAAGTTCGTGTCGGTGCTGGCTGGAAGTTCCGCGAGTGGCACGGTGCAACGGTCCAGGAGCTTCCTCCTCTGCCATTGGAGCGTCGTCGTCTCATCCTTTGACATTATGTACCTCCCTTCATAACTTTGGGCATGGAAAAGAGGGACGGGTCTGGTCTGAAAAAATCCTAGCTGTCGTGTTGCGTAGTTAGGTTGATACGCTGCCGCGCTGGCCTTGCCGTTGGCCCCTATGATGATGTCAAAGGGGATCTCGTGACTGGTTAGGAAGAGCTTCCATGCCCCGGGCTCTATTCGAGGGTCGTAAAGCGCTGGGGAGTTCTCTGAAGCAAGGAAAGGAAAGAAAGATGTGTTAATGAGGGAGGACAGAGTGTTCCAAACCTCAAGCTTGCCGCATTGCACCGAGGAAAGCTCTCTCAGCCTTAATCTTGAGCATTCAATACAGGGTCGGGCGTCTGACTCGCCCAGTGTAGGGAAGTACGCCCTGAGCCAGAGCTGGAGGATCCAGAGTGGCCCTCTGGCGGTTAGAGAGTTTCCCTGGCGCGCTTGATCGCTTAGCTGTGACATCCCTCTATATATGGACGAGAGTAGGAATGAGGCAAGGTCAAATTTCGTGCCACGGGCGATGTCATGGGATAGACCGAGGTAGCTTGATGAAGGCTTCCCACTCCCCGGGGCAATCAGCAGTTTGCAGAGGAAGTAGTGGATGAATGCGATGCACTCCTCCTCCGCATCTACGGCCGATGCGTTCTGATACGCTTGGAGGAGGGTCCTGTAAGCATTCAGATGAGGGTTCCGAGCGAGCTGTGCAGGCCCACTAAGCTTTATATAAGCGGCGATTGTCTCGCCCAGGGGTAAGAGGCCCGTGAGTGTGCTTATGTCCCTTAGAGTTTTGGTCATCGGCCCGGGGGGATGATGAAGGCATTGGCTGTAGTAGACCACAGGGGTAGGGCTGTGAGGAATAGGTCGGGGTCTTAGACGGGTATGGCAATACAATATTGGTGGAGCGTTGAAATCCCGACTTTTCGCATCGTATAAGCGAAGGTCACATCCTTCTTTTTCCGAAGATACCAGGCCGTGAGTAAGGTTTCTGTGTGAGGCCAGTTTCTTGGGTTTTTGCTCGTATAACGGTTCAGATTTTAGATAGGGGGTCAGGGAAGGCTGAGAGAAGGACGAAGTTATAGAGAGAATCGATTACCTGTTCTGGGAGGATGTTCTCGTCTTCTTTGGCAATAATGGAGGGTCTGAGGAGCGTCTATCCCCCTATCCCTTTGCGAAGAACCTCCCCTGCTATCCTAGGAGCTTTCAGTACTTCCAGATATTCTTCGAAAGTCGCCATTCATGGAGATTTTCTAAGCTTTTAGGTGAAGTTGGAGGTCGGTCTCAAGGTTTCCGGTGATTTAGGGTTTGGAAATGGGAAATCGCCGAAGGAAGAGAAGAAGTAAAGGAAAGGCAGAAAGTCTGTAATGAGGGGGGGGGTTTGGTATTTATAGGCATTCTGGAGGGTTGATGATGTCATCTCCTCGTTTCCCGCGTGGAATCGTACGGTGTGGGGTATTTCCCATCTTTTCAACTTCATGTCTTGTCAACTTCTATTTGACCCTGACGTTGATGTGACTAATGACGACGTACGTCCCTTTAACTTGGAAGAGCGGCGCGTGTAACACCCCAGTCCGGGTGAAACCGGCGATAACCCGTAGAACCGGTCCACGAGTCATTGAAGCCTATGGGTCCAGACAAGTCTATCAAACACAAGCTAAAACGAGCATGCATTCAAACCAGATGACAAAGATAGTCAAATATTTACAAGTCATCCCAGTGTCAGGGAGTATGTGATACGGGAATTATGTCGTTACTACAGCGGAAGTATTTAAGTCATATTACAGACATAGATAAGTGTTTTGACTCAACACAAAAGACGACAGACAGTCCTAGAGGCGTGCGTCGTCCCATCCTTGGTATCCATCCAGTCATTGGTCTTGGGTACCTGAACCCACAGTGAAGTACTGTCAGCCGACTAGGCTGAGTAAGGGTAGAGGGTCCGTTATATAAACATACATATAGTCATGTATAAGTCTTTAGTCTAGCATGCCTTATAAGTGAATGAATGACAATCATGTTCAGCATATAGGATGAAAGACAAGAGACAG
>JAOWBR010177464.1:0-10938 GCA_028571145.1 Dionaea muscipula
CCTTGCAGCGCTCCTCCCAGGACCTTCCACGTAGATGAGGTTCTACGTTCTTCCGTGTCGGGGTTCGGGCCTCTGTCGACACGCTTCCTTCTTGAGGAGGAGGGCCTGCTCCTCCTAGGCTGGTCATCTCCGCGACGCTCCTCTTCGCGGCGTTGGAGCACCCGGCAATCCTTTGTATCATGAGCCGACTGCAGGTAAAAATCACACCAGCGATCAGTTGCACGGGCCTTCGGGGAAGGTGGCTGAGCGCGATGGGTCATGCGTTGAGCCTTATACGCCCGACAACGCTCAGAAGTCATCCGGTCTCTCTCCCGCCTCTCCCTCCTGGGCGACGAAGTGTCAGGAGGGGGTAAGGTCGGGATCAGGGTAGAGGGAATCGGAGATTCCGGAACAGCGACAGCAGCTGATGATGTGAAAGACTGTCACTTCCACAATTCTGCCGTGAAATTTACCATAATCTGAGTCATTATCTGGATGAACTCCTCTCGCGTTAGAGTGGTAGCTTGTGGATTGATGGTCAATCCAGTCCCAGTTCGAGTCGGTGGAAGAGATGACATGGCTGATTGTCTCTTCCCACAGACGGCGCCAGATGTTATCGTCCGAAAATGAGCCAAGCGATATCACCTAAGGCTTGAGAACTGCTTCCGGTTGCCTAAGCAGGGAAAACCGGTTCAATAAGCTAAGCCGACGCTGAATCGGCTCCGGGTATGAGTAGATCGACTCTTGGACCTGGAAAAACTAACAACCCACGTCAGAGGGAAGCCCGAGGTTTTAAGCCCGGGATGACCGCTCTGATGCTTAAGTCAGTCAAGGAAAGCAAGATGTAGAATCTAGCTTAAGACTGAAAAAGATGTTAAAATCGGAAGAAATCACATACCTGGAGGGTTAGGGGGGTCTTGTATTTATAAGAAAGGAGGAAAGCGGAGGAAGGGGAATTATCGAATTATCGATATACCCCCAACCTGCCCGGCCGGGCTCGGGCTATGCAGCCGGGCTGTGCACCCGGGCCGTGCACTCTTGGCTAGCCAGGCTAGCCAAGGAAAGAATAAGGCTGGCCCGGGCAGATCACCCGGGTTGATCACCAGGGCAGATCACTCTTAGCCAGCTTTGCTGGCCAAGGAATGGCTAAGTGCTGATCCAGGCTGATCACTCTGGCAGATCACACAGGCAGATATCTCTTGTCCACTGAGAAAGCCATAAAAGTGGCTAAGGTACTGACCCGGGCTGATCACCCGGGAAGATCACCCAGGCTGATCACTCGGGCAGATCTCTCCTGCTCATCGAGAGAGCCATGAGAATGGCTAAGGTACTGAGCCGGGCTGATCACCCTGGCCAGAACCGGGCCGTTCGTCGTCGAACCGATACTCCCGCGAACACGGTCGCCTCCCGTGTCCTTTTGTCCACGTGTCTAAGGGATTTTTTCTCATATATCATGACCAATGATAGGTTTTCATCCATTCCAAAGCTCATAAGGTGTTACTCCATGCACCTTGTTTATCACTGTCAGTGTTGATTGCTTCTGCCCAAAACCTCTTAGGTAGTTCAGCTTCAACAATCATTGTTCTAACATCTTCTTTGAGTGTTCTGTTCCTTCTTTCAGCAGCTCCATTCTGGTGTGGAGTTCTTGCAGCTGGTAGTTGGTGAACAATGTCTTCTCTTAGGCAAAAATTTGAAATGACTTGGTTCAAAAACTTAATGCCTCTATCTGATCTGATCTTGGCAATGCTTAAACTCTTTTCATTTTGGTTTCTCATCATTAACTCAAGCAGCCTCTTCAGTGTCTCCTTCTTCTTGTTCAAGAACACTGTCCAAGTGTATCTTGAAAAGTCATCAACAACTACAAGTGTGTACTTCTTTCCACTCACACTTACTGGATCAACAGGACAAAAAAGATCCATGTGAAGAATCTCCAAAATTCTGCTAAATGATGACCTGTCTTGTTCTTGAATGATGTTTTAATCTGCTTCCCATTCTGATTAGCATCACGAATGCTCCCTTTCTTGAAAACAACATCTGGTATCCCTTCAACCAGTTTCTTTCTGACTAGTTTGTTGATGGTCTTGAAGTTCAAATGGCTTAACCTCTTGTGTCAAAGCCAACTGACATCTACTGTGGTTTTGGCCAAAAGACATGTATCAGCTACAACTGTGGTCCGATCCACCACATACATGTTCTTTTTCCTTATTCCCGTCAGTACCACCAACCCTGGTTGCTCATTTTTTATCTTGCACATGCTCTTGCTGAATTTCACAAGATATCCCTTGTCACAAAACTGGCTGGTGCTAAGCAGATTGAATTTTAATCCACCAACAAATGCCACATCTTCAATGATCAGCCCATTTCTGATGATGAAACTCATTCCCTTGGTTTCTCCAGGCTTTTCTTTGCCTCGAAAGATCACCTTGAGTCCATCTTTTTCTTTGAAATCCTCTAAACAATATCTGCTTCCTATCATGTATCTGAAACATCCACTGACAATGTACCAAACAATCTGCAAAACAGATTAAAGAAGTCTTGGTACCCAATTCTGATTAGGTCTTCTAAAGTTAGCACTCCTAAAATCAACCCCTACACCATAGCCAAAGGGCTTTCTCCTAGGAGGATTATACCTTTCGCTGGCATAATCATAGAAAACAACAGAGTAGCATCCAGGAAAATATTTGGATGTGCTTGATTGAACTGAATAATGCATGTTTGGATGTCTAGGCATACTTATAGGCCTATATACACTTATACATGACCTTCTAGTATGTCTAGGTCTGCTTGTAGGCATCTTCCAATGCCTTTTTGAAAATTGGGGCTCATTCACACGTTGTGAATGTTACATGGCAAGGGTTTTTGGTAGCCACGTAGGTTGTTTTCTCTTTTTCTGCACATGGGACTTGTACCAATCCCTGTCTGAAGGAAATAACCTTCCTTCCCCCTGTCTAGCTGGCCTCCTATATCCATGAATAGGTTTAGGGATAAACGTATTCTTGGACTTAAGTTTAGGCTTGTGGACTGGTTTGGAATCAGCCCTAGGGTTACTATTAACTTTTGGTTGGGCTGTTAACCTGAGACCGAGGACAATCTTAGATTTGGTTCCAGTTTTTATATTTTGACCTTGACTTTGAACCTTACCACCGTTCCCCTTAAATTCCAGGCCATCCCTTCCTAAGTTGTCAGTCTGCTCAAAAGCAGTTTTAGGTTTGATCCCTTCCAACTCCATTTTCATCCTGTTATTGTCACTTTTCAGTGACTCATTCTCGTTCATCAAAGTTTTATAGCTAGCTTGAATTTCTTCAAATTTAGCCATCAACTCATTGAACATGTCATACATGTCCATATCTGCATAGGGTGAGGTAGTGCAAAAACTGAATGAGGTAGAACGTGAGTTTACCACATTTTCTTCTGTTTGTGTCATAAGACACAACAATGCTTCCTCCTCTGATGATGAGGATGAGCTCTCATCACTAGAGCTCTCCTCCTCCTTCTTGGGATACTCTTCTTCGGCCTTCGTGGCTTTTCTGTCCTTGTTCTTCTCCTTCTTCCATGTCTTCTTTTCCTCCTCTATGTACTTCTTCACAAGAGGGTATAGACAGTCTGCTTTGAAATGGCCCGATCTTCTACAGTTTTAGCACAGTGACTGACCCTCCTTCTTCTTCTCGGAATCCTCTTCTTCTTCATCTCTCTTCTTGTACCTCCTTGAGGATTCACCCTTGTGATACCTCTTAGAGTAATTTGAAAACTTCTTGAACTTCTTCATGAGCAATATCATTTGCTCATGAAGGTCTTCCTTCTTCTCTTCTGCCTTTGGTGGAGCTTAAGGTGCCACGAGTGTAGGGACAGATTGAGTGTTGACCTTTACATGCTCTTGGTTGGTTAACTCAAACTCATATGCTTTCAAATCCGAGAATAATTTGAAAGTTGAGCTTGTGGCCAGATCCTTATTTTCTCTCATTGCTGTCACTTTCATGGCCCACTCAGATGGTAGACCACGTAAAATCTTCATGAAGATTTCTTTTTGGGTGTAAGACTTTCCTAACATGGTAAGCTCATCACTAATGGCAGTAAATCTACTGTCCATCTCGTCTATTGTCTCCTCTGGCTTCATTTTGAAGTTTTCGAACTTCTGAATGGCCATAATGAGTTTGTTCTCCTTAATGTCCTTTGTGCCTTCGCAGATAAGGATGAGCTTATCCCAAATCTCCATGGCAGTCGTGCATGTCTTGATCTTCATGAACATGTTACTGTCCAAAGTCTTTAAAAAGATGTCCTTGTCCACGTTGTCTAGGTTATGCTTTTTTTCCTCTTCACTCGTCCATTGTGATCTAGGTTTTGACACAAGAGGAGTCTTAGCACTTGTGGTTACATCGGTGTTGACCTTCATGATCTGGATAGGTCCTTCTTCGATAACCTCCATCATAACTTCATGTGTGGTGGCTAGATGTGCCTACATGCGCATTTTTCATTCATTAAATTTATCTAAGGAGAACATAGGAACACGTGAGATGAAGTTTTGTGAGTCCATGCTTTTATGTGAGTTTTAAAAGAAGATTTAAAAACTCAAAAACTCTTGAAAACATATTTGAAAGATGCAATGAAAACTTGGGATCACTCCTAGTACAGAGATATTGCTCTGATACCACTTGTTGGTCCCAAAATGAAGGGCTAGACAAATTTAGAAGGGGGGTGAATGAACTTGTCTTATTTTTCAAAATCTTTTTCAACCTTTAAAAGAGTATGCAGTGGAAATTAATTTATATAGCCCTTTTTAGTTTGCTTTCAAATCTGTTTTTAAACTTGTTTTTGTTGATTATGTTGTGTGTGTGGTGTAATACTAAATATTAAATGACACACATATTATAGAGGTTCACGGTGGTGTAATCCACTGGTACTCTCTTCTCCATGTGGTGTAGGAGGAATCCACTATTATATTAACACCAGTACAATAGTGTAACAGTGTTTATCAACACTGTTATCACCCACTTGCAGCTCCTTTGATCACCCTTCAGCTTCTATCACACACAGTTCCTTCACAACGTGATGTTGCTTCAACTGCCTTCAGTCCTTCACATCCTTGACTGCTTCAGTTGCTTCGATCCCTCACAACCTTGTTGCTTTATCAATTCTGCATCTCCTTCATACCAAGTTGCTTCACTGATCTTCAGTCCTTCGTGGCTCAACCACTTTACTGATCTTGGTCCTTGACAGCCTCAATTGCTTCACCAAATCAATAAAAGAAAGTAATTCTTGTTTATTGAAACTGAATCACTCAGGGGTGATTCTTCGAGCTTGACCGGATATGTCTTCAAAATTCTAGAGTTTTAGCTCGATTCTTAGAGATTGAGATCTGGATGATTTCCTAATTCCTCAAAGCTCAGTTCAATACTTGGGTATCTCCTCTAGTATCTCCATCTGAGAATATATATCCCCTCACTTGGAAAACTTTCTGTTGGACAGGTCTTGATTTGAATCTTTAGTCTTGTCTTCAAATCCCTTGAAAAGTGGATCTGCGTTTGTTTATTACCTCATTCGTGTTTGTTTTTTCCAAAAGCACTTTTTCTGGATTGGGTTTCCAGAACCTGACATTCTCTTTGTCAAAAAGCAACGTAGCTTTGTCTCCTTGCATTACGTGAACCCTTGACCTCTTTTTACTTGCAGCCATTACAACTTTTTCGTCCTTTCTCTGTATAGGATCTTTGTCTTCAACTGGTTGTGTCTAACATTCTTCAAATCATTTGAAATAAATTTAAACTTCACTTGAATTAAATATGAAGAACCTTGACTTGATTTTCAGTTGATTATTTGGTTTTGATCACGTCTTGTTCCTTACTGATTCTGAAACCTGACAGAATCCAAATCTTCGATTGGATGTTCATCCTCGACTGAGCCTTCATTCTTGACTGAATGAGATCCTCGACTGAGTCTTCATCCTCGACTGAATGAGATCCTCGACTGAGTCTTCATCCTCGACTGAGCTATCATCCTCGACTGAATGAAATCCTCGACTGAGTCTTCATCCTTAACTGAATGAGATCCTCGACTGAGTCTTCATCCTCTTCAACCTCGACTAAATGAAATCTTTGACTGAGTCTTCATCCTTGAATTAATGAGATCCTCGACTGAGCCTGATCCTCGACTGATCCTGAATCCTCGACTAAGTCTGATCCTCGATAAAGTCTGATCCTCGACTGAGTCTGATCCTCGACTGATCCTGAATCCTCGACTGATCCTGAATCCTCGATTAACTCTGAATTCTCGACTGAGTTTGATCCTCGACTGATCGTGAATCCTCGACTGAGGCTGATCTTCGACTGAGTCTGATCCTCGACTGATCCTGAATCCTCTACTGAGCCCGATCCTCGACTGAGCCTGATTCTTGACTGAGTGTGATCCTCGACTGATCCTGAATCCTCGACTGAGTCTGATCCTCGACTGATGCTGAATCCTCGACTGATCCTGAATCGTCGACTGAGTCTGATCCTCGACTGAATCAGCATCCTCGACTGAATTTATCCTCGATTGAATCAGACTAAGACCTGCTCCTACTGTCATTCATATATATGAAACTATACAAAATGCATGGATCATCAAAACACTGAACAATCAAATCCTAACAGAATGGTGAGAGTATTGTGTAATGATTGTCTGAGTGTGGATGAAATTTTTTTGAGTGTCAATGAGTGAATAATGAGAGTATTGTGTGATGATTAGAGAGAGAAACTTCAAAATGAAACTCAAAACTTAGAAGTGTGGTTTGAGGGGGGTGAAAATTTAGAGAGTTTTAGTGGATGAATAATGAGAGTGTTGTGTAATGATTGTTTGAGTGTGGATAAAAATTGGATGGATGAATAGTGAGAGAAAAATTATTTTTCCCATTGTACATGCTCTTAGGAATTAGGTGGTCCCAGTTTCGCCTAAGGGAGTCGAATGATATGGTTAAATAATTCGACATTTTACTGACCTATTTCATATGTTTTTCTAGTGTCTAAAGGTTAATTACCAGTGCGTGGGTCCTAATTAATTTCACCTAAGGAAGAACAATAAGAGCCAGTGGTGCGTGAAACCTAGAAGGTCTTGGTCGAATATCAAAAGGAAAAGGTTATCTTTTGCCGTCAATGATCAAATGCATCTGTCACAGGTGAACCAAGCAGACTCAGAACGTTTTAGTTTATTGCATTTCTCATCACTTGATTTGTTTTGTTAGTTGTATGTTGAAATTAGGATTAGAGTAGGAAGAAGCTGTTAAGATCAGTCCCTAAGGGATCGTCTCCCACTCACCCTAAGTCCTAAATAATTAGTGAGTTGAGTCTAGATCAGTCCCTAAGGGATCATATCCTGGTGGTTGTCTACGATAACACCACCAGGATACATATTACCAACACTACCTAATGAAGCCAGGCCTGAATACCTGGATGATGATGATGATGATGATGCATCAATTTTTCATGTTCAGATCTACCAACTTGTAATACAGTACATTAACCTCCAAAAGCTGGCATAGAATTTCTACTTCGCTCAGCTGAGCCCAATTTATGGAGCGTGATGCAAAGTTGAAGCAAAACATTCATCACCTCCTGAGAAAATGAAGTCTCATCGATGAATCTGTAAAGCTTACAAAATACAAGTCATGTAGAGAATATCAGCACAACAAGACTATATACATACGGACATGATACTTAATTGTTTAACTATGCAGCATGGGGAATATAGCTAGCTCTTACGAGCCTTGAGCAGTAAAATAGAAGAGAAGTTGCCCTAATGGCAGCTTTGACAATTTAGAAGTTCAAACATTGGAAGAGTAATCAACAAGAACAGAAGAAAAATACACAAACAGGCTAGTGAAGATTACCGATGCTGAATGCTTCCATGTTCAATGAAGCAATTAAAATTAGAATGAAATGGTATAACAGCATTCATAAAAGTACAGCTTATCCAAATAATCCAGGGGTAACAATGTAGAAAAAAATAATCTGGGTTTTGAACCAAAACTATGTACAGCAGAGCACATATCAATGGGCCAAACCTTGTGAAGCATCAACTGTTGTATGGTCTTCCTGGTTGCTAGGAATAGAAGTTCTAGGAGACTCTGATTTCGACAAAGGAACTTCTCTCTCACTTGGTGCGGAAGCTTTTGGAGATTCGGGTTCGGACAAATGAACCTGAGCAAAGTCTTCCACTACTTTCTTCTTCTGCTCATCTTCAGCAATTACAACCTTCTCCTTTGCCTTCTGTCCAACTTCACCAGCGGCCTTTGCAACCTTATTGAAAGCGCCGGTCACCCATGAAGCCCCTGTAAAGACATACCGGTTCTTCATTATGGCAGATCCAGCACTGCTGACTTTCTGCTCTGCAGCAGCAAATGCCGACTTCGTTTTCTCCGAAACCTGAAACTTCTGATCCACTTCCCTGACTTTGTCATTGACAACAGTAGTACCCATGCTTATCTTCTCAGTGAACCCAATCTTTTTGTCTAGAGAAGCAACTTTAGCCGATGCAGTGGATGTTAACTGGTGCTTTTCATCAAAGGATTTTGCCTTGTTCACGGCATCTTTCCCCAAGATATAGCCCTTGGCAAGCATGCTACTGACGACATCCTCTGCTTTCCTTAAAGCAGATTCTGTACCTTGACCTTCCTGCAGAAATTGTGTAAAACATCATCAACACATTGTGAATAGAATTTTAAGTGAATTAATAAACTTATTTTCTTATGGCTCTTACGGCATGTCGAGCTAAAGCCGCTGGTGGAAGTTGATACTCTGGATCAATAGTTATGTTGACTGTCTTGTCAACTATTGTGGCCCCCTGCAATAATACTAAAGAGTGGTGAGTTAAACAATAAAAAGCACTGGCAGTTATGTAATAATCTCTTCATGAAAGTAGGTTTCTTCAGAAACCAAGTAGAGCATTCCTACGCAACCAGGTAAGAAGTATCAAGCTACATGGTATCAGAGAACCATTGCTCCCATTTTGATGGAATAACATAGATATTGTAAAGCCCTAACACGGATTAACACCCCAAACCCGGATTAGTCTTACATAATCCCATGGTAATCCCGCAAAACCTGTTTTTCCTTTGTATTTGGTTTGTCATGTCTTTCTTTGATTCTCCGTCTAGATATCTAACCCCTGTTTTTTCAACCGTCTAGGATCTCTACTTCACTGTCTAGGATATATTTTTTTTCTTTGGTTTTCACAAAGCAAATGGTAGACAGTAAAGTAAGTGAAGAAGGATACCGGAATGGTACAACTACTCGTCTAACAAATGAAACTCCTTTACTAAAAATCACATATTGCATTATCCTTTTTACAATTCGGCCGTCTAGGCCATGAACCGCCTTCAATTACTAAAACTCAAAATAAAACTGTCCCTAGGCCGTCTCCAACCTTTGTTCGGTTTCCACAAGCCTTCCCTTAAAATGGAAAATACAACGGGCTAAGCCGAAGCTCAGTCGGAAAAACAAGAACTACCCAGCTATATGCAATGCATCACACAAGGATTTCACAGCCAAATACCTTAAAAACAAAAAATATAGACGGTCAAACTCATATTTGTAACCAAACGGAATATTCTCACCGTCTATTAAATAAATCACAATTTTGAGTGAAGATGGTCAAAGCACACATATAACCAAACTCACTTATTTATCAAAACAGGGTATGAAGACGATAAAATCATGCCGGTAACCAAAACAGAACCATTCCACCGTTTATACAAATAACACAAAGATGGTAAAAGCATTCACAAAGCCAAATTCATTTGTTTCACAAAATCATTTCCATGCTGAACACATCAGACATCAAAACGTTTAATTCTCATAAACATTAACATGCCGAACATATCATACATCAAAACATCTCAACCATGGCAATCACACCGGGCATGTCCAGGGGCAAAAAAATAGTTACCAAATTCGCGATACGTTCCAATATGTGGTACGCATACGGGTACGCAGTTCGTTGATTAGCGAAGAATCAGATTCGTGGGGGTAGTGTGAGTCGGTACATTAGAACACCCGATGCGTTATTTCGATTCATTCCCTCTTTTTTCCCCCTCTTAGTATCCCCACTCTCATAATTGTCTTCATGTTAAAAAAATTAAATATTCATATTCCTAAAATATAGGACTCAAACATCTAAAACATTATTGAATTTCATAGAAAGATAAACATAGCGATAAAAACCAATTATCCTTATTAGCTGATGAACTTCTCAATTCTTTCAATTATCCTTTTGCTTTGCTCTCGAAACGAAGAGCTAATCTCTCCCTTTATCTCTCTTTTGAGTCTAATTGTCTTCTTCAAGCTAATCCAGGAAGTGTTCGATTCGTAGCCAATGAAAAACCATTTGTGTCCTGCTACGAATCAGTACGTAGAAGTATCGCATTTTAAAACACACGAACTAATACGCGGTACGTAAAGATTTCAGAGAATCTGGTAAATATGGGAAATGACTCAAACCTTCCGTTGGTACATCCCATACACACACACATTGGCTTTTCTTGGGTTCAAACCGAAGGCAGCCATGATGATGGGGGTTTCTTTTACCCAGGAGGATATCATGCCCCGACTTACTCTCAATCGTAGATCTGTCAATGGTTCTCAAAATCATTCAATTAAAACCCATTTCAATCTCACGCCACCACCGTGGTGAAAACAAGGTTTAACACCCTTCTTTAAAGCCCATGCCACAACCGTGGCCAAAACAAGATTCAAACACTTGTTTTCATAAAACGATTTATCAATCACCTTCTTCAAACACACGTCGCTACAGTGGCCAACACATGAATCAAAATTGTTTACATAATATTAACAGAGTTCAAAACAGTTTTCAGAAAATACTTTATCAAACTAAGCCAATTTTTATTTTAACCACATCGTTGTTAGAGACAAATGGAAGGAAAAATGGAAGCTTATTCTTCATTCATTAAGGGTGAACCCTTATATACTACAACAC
>JAOWBR010177486.1:0-19898 GCA_028571145.1 Dionaea muscipula
ATACTTTTCAACATCCGGATAGAATCCTTCTCGACATTATTTTTCGTCCGGGTCTTCAGTAACCCCCTTTAAAATCACATTTTCTATACATCCACCATTCATATCGTCTCAAAACATCTCTGATCATATAGGTGTCATAACAAGTGTCATAATTAGTATACATATAACCACCCCCATATATATATAAAAACATCTCTGATCATATAGGTGTCATAAGTGTCATAATTAGTATACATATAACCACCCCAATATATATATATATATATCATTTATGATTTATAAAAACAGTATATATCTACCGTTTGTAAATTAGAAAACAAAAAATTGAGAGGGGTGTGCAAAGCACATCATATTGGATCGAGCGAAGAGAAAGGGAAGCATGGAGGCCAGAATCGCCACAGTTTTCCATTCCATTCAAAGGATTTGGTAATAGGGGAAGCATAGAGTGGTATAACAAAATCATGCATGCACAAGGAAAACCCATTAATTTTTAATCGCATCTACGAATAAAAACTTTTGACTTGATAACACACTGATATGATTCATGCATCAAAATTGTCACCTCTAACCTTACCCTTGATCCACTTGTAGCTCTTCCGCAACGAAAGCTTGACCTTCCCTTCCATGGTATACATATTATAGAACGCTACCCTCTTCTTCCTCTTCATCTCTGGATCCGCAGCTGCCCCGAACTCTTCACCCCTGCTGCTCGGTCCGTTGAAGCTGTATGACTTCGGGAGCTCATCGAATCCATACTGCATCTTCACATAGGATGATGATGATGATGAAGAGTTTGATGCTGATGAATGCTCTGTAAAAGTTCTACTTCTCTCCATCATCCAAACAAACTCGGTCTCAAAAAGGCATATATATCTGCTTGCTTTTTATAATCAAATCAGCCTGATGTTGGGTGAGTGCACTTCCAATAGACGCAGACACACCTGGAAGATAAGATTTGGATCATGATTCATTGTATAACATATGGTGCTGAAAGACCACGTAGAGAAAAAAATAAATAAATCAATCAATCACTACCTAAAGCACTGTATGGTATTATTATATCCTCACCAGTCACACAGCAGCACAAAGGCAGTACGCAGAGTGGAAACAAAACAAAATGCCTGAATATGTGTACGGACTACAACGGAAGAGTAGAGGGAAGCCAAGCAAGCCCTAGAAACGCCGTGACGTGATAAGAGAGGCCATTAGTGCCAACCACAAACCACAGATACATATGACCAACCCCACAGCCCACTCGGTGGGACAAGGACGTTGTCGGCAATGAATAATTGAGGTTATACATCAATGTGCGAGCAACTGGGGAGATTAATGGCTATGGGATTAACAAATGGGAATAGGAACAAGTGATGGGGCGGGGCAAGGCAAGATTGATTTCATATATAGCACCAAATGACCCACAACTATTATAGTGGTAGATGGGCAATAAATCCAATCAGGTCCACGTCTCAAATAGTGGCTTCCTAGTGGGCATCATCCCATCTAGTATCTTCAAGTTCTTTTACTTTACAGAAAAGCAAATTCACTACATCTGCTCTCCCCTTTGAGTCAAAAAGTGGCATTGAGTAATCTCTAAGATTGGAGGGTATTTTTGTAGATTAAGATAGTGATAAGAAGGATGGTTTTTCTTGAAGTATATCTATCATCAACATATCAACATATTCTTCAACCAGAAAAGCATACAAACTAAAGCAACACATGTAACTAAGTCTTATATTCGCAAATTGGAAGATAAGAGAAACTGAACACAAGATCCTACAGTCCCAACTCCAAATATTTAGCCAAGGCCTCATGAGTAATAATGTTCCCGTTAGTTAGAACACCGCCACCGCCACCGCCACCCAAAAAAAAATTCAGAATAAATGTGACATCAACATAGCGTGGAATGAGCATCTAGCGTTTTCTAAGCCAGGCCCACGGGTCATGTACCCAAAAGTTAACATCAAGGACCAAGATCCATCAACAATGAAGCCTCATTGAAAAATCAACAATGCTACAGAAAAGCATCTATTCCGAATATATTCACATCAATAACACTCCCCCAGTTATAAAAATAGCCTCCACAGCCTGAATAAAACACACAAGTCAGCACAGATCCCGCGGTGAAGCTGATATGATAGTTTGCATTGTCATCGTCGTCATTTCGACGACCACTTCCCACTAAGTGAGGTAGGCCACACTATCCAAAAGACACATATACACAAGATCCTACAAATATAATAGTCTGCATGGAAAAGAAAAACATCTCCCAGCTGGACATGATGGTGCTTCTCCTACTATAGAATCACTTTCTAATACTTCTTCCATTTTTTTGGTTCTAAGCTATCTCAAGAGTGTGTAGAGACTGAACAAGAAAATCAACTGCAACATTATCTCAGGCTTATGCACAGATGTAATTCCTTGGCAGAAAATAAGGCGTGGAGAGCATTATGCGAACTAAAAGCCGTGTGCAGACGAAGTAGGCATTCTACGGTAGAATAACATTAAGATGGTGAAACGCAATAATTGGATAAACAAGATGATATTATTATCCCAAAAAAGAAAACAAAAACAAAGTACAAGAAAAACTTCAGCACTTGCACACCTAATTCTCTGATTGGGCATAGTTGCAGGGAGTGACGGAGTTAGCTATCAGCGTCTATGAAGTAGTCTGCACCATCTTCTACATCATCAGTTAACATGCTTCCACTCTGAGCCATGAGTACCCTGTATATCCTCTTTGAACAAACCTCTCCCAATCTCCGATCCTCAATTCCATATAATCCTTCTATCATTAAGTCCTTGAGAAGGAATTCCTTCTCATGCACCTACATACAGTTGTTAAGGACAATGAAACAGGCTACTGTCGTTTCTCCATCTTCCTTCTAACAAAATATACAATAAACAGGAAATAAGACCAGGCTATCTTCCTATGAACTCAAAACAAAACTAGAAACTAGAAACTGATCAAGATGTTTGTCACCGACACCGAGGAAAAAAAGAGAGTAATTCAGTGGTCTTATTTGATCCCATCACTTCCAAAAGCCAATCACGCCACACATTGGGGGAGCTTCGTAACATGATATGATCTAAAGTCATAGCACCTGCCGTTCTGGACCAGTCATGACAAAGGACATTATGAATACCTTCATGGACCAAAGGTTGAGTAAGGACCGTGTAGATTGCCAATTTGTCATTAACAGGAACCTTCCGTATTTCAACCACCGATGAAAAAGTGTTCATAAGTACGGACCACCTCCTTCACTGGCCTTACCACAGGCTCCCACATTCTCTTGGTTCTTCCAGTATACTGCAATGTGGTTCACACCACAGTATCACTTGGGCGCATTTAATCAAAACTAAAAAACTCCTTTTACACCATAAATTGGATGTTCACTCCCTGAATGACTCTTCAGTTTCCATGCAAGCATTGTAAGCATGCATCCCTTAATCGCGCCACTACCATGTATCTCATCCTGACATGTACCTCATACATTCCGAAGGAACATTTTATCCAAATTTGTACATGCTATAATGTTTTAGATATTAACTCATGAATAAAGCCTCTGTAGGCTAACAACTTTCCTTTCATCTTATCCAGCTTCGGAATTGAAATGGCGAATTGAAAGCGGATAAAGAAAAGAAATCAGACTTCACCTAAAAAAACCAGACATACTACAAGAGCTCTACCATAATCAAAGGGTTCTCAATTGAGATACTCATATTGCTCGCTGATAAGCCTCCTAAGTATCATGAAAGATAGGTTTTACACTAGATGTTGGCAATCATAAATAAAGATACCTATTATGAAATGAAAACCATTTCCTCAAGGAAATAGTGAGGGACATCACGCTTTAACAGTATATGTAAAGCCAAGTTCAGCAACAACTCACTGATTTTGACGGATCCATGTATACTCTCAAAAGGGATTTCATAGTAGGGTATTTTTTCCCTATAGCAATGGCGAATCTAGGTTGGACCTTTGGAATGGTGATCAATGACTTTAACCTGAGAATCACCAGGAAGGCAGAAAGGTAACGGTAATCCACTGGTAATGCAACGATAGAAATCCACCTTTTTATATAGAAATCATCTTTCATCGATTAATTTAGAATACTGACCAAGGACTTTTAAGGATTAGATTTCTGTGCGGACAATCCTTGGTAATAAAGGACCCATTAGCATTCACAGATAGACGAGTCATCTTCCTTCTGCAATATAAAGTGGATATAATCCTTTTTGTTAGTTATAAGCACAACATACAAGAAAAATAATTGGCCAATAAAGGGCAAGTTTAAGGATGACAAACATGCAAAGGAATTAGATCCAAAAGCCTTTCTTGATGCTTACAGGATGTCAGAGAAACACCAAATCACATTTATTTTTGCACAAGGGGCAAATTTGCGAAAATCCAAAATAAAACTTCTTTCTATTTGCAACTGCATACGGCAGACGTGAAAAGGGAACATTCTTGTTAAGGCACCAGCATATGAAGAGCTAGCCAATGGGAAAGGCTCACAAGATACACAGCAAAACCTTTTTCCCACTAAATGAAGTTGGCTACATGGATGTGATGACGCCAATCACCTCCATTAAGTATCATGTCCTCCGTGAGATTATGGAATACCAAATCAGGCCTTAAAATTTCTTTTAAAACATTTTCCGATCTTTTCATCCTCTCTTGACTTGCACTTCTTCCATTACTTCACATCTTATAGCCGGCGCATTACAAGGCCGGCATTTCACATGCCCAAACAATCTCCTACATGATTCTCTCATCTTATCTTTTGTAGATATATATGTCACTCAAATTATTTCTCATATTAAATTTTCTATTATAGCTACACATCCACCTCAACAATTTCATCTTAGTCACTCTCATCTTTTGTTTATGATCGCACCTAACTGTCCAAACAGGGGCATTACGAGGATGACAAAGATGCAAGAGCAATTAGATTCACAAGCTTTTCTTGATGTTTACAAGATCTCTAGGAAACACCAAATTATATTTATTTTTGCACAATTGCACAAGGAGCAAAATTGCGAAAATCCAAATACAACTTCTTTCGATTTGCAAATGCATAGTGCAGACGTGAAAAGGGAACATTCTTGTTAAGCTACCAGCATCTGAAATAAGAGCTACCCATTGGGAAAACCTGACAGAGTCACAACATATGACAACAATGAAAGATCCTAGGTCGAATAGTCCTTGCATGAAATACCCCTTTGAGCTTGATAGGTATTTTGAGATCACATAAAACTGGTAAAATACTCTTCTATTTCATCCAACCAACTTTAATTTTGCTTGTAACATCTTCGTCAGTCACCTCATCATTTTGAATAATCGACCTAATATATTTAATATATCTAAAAGATCCTCTTTTAGCAAACTTTCTATTCATTGTCATCAATCATCCTCACGACCGCTTCCTATTAGATTGGATCGACCACACGTATCTATATTTTTCAAACTGTCTGATACAAAGCATCCGCTATGATAAGTTTCAATATGTGAAGGTCCGTACGAATCACTTCACCCTAGGTCTTCTTCTATCGTCCTATTTTCCTCCTATCTTCCAACACAATAGACTTCACTATTTTAACAAATGCATTTGATAATCTCCTCCATAGGTGATCCGTCTGATAAATAACTAAGGATAACTCTTCTCGAACTCTGATCAATCACAACGCTCAACAAGCGATCCTGGGACAAGGATATACACAAATTCACAATTATGTACTATTAGCGATAATCGATTCCAACTTATAAATAAATCCAAAACTTCTCTTAAACCTCTTATTAAACTCTTTTAGGGCCACATAATCCCAAGTTAACAAAACAGGACAATCTCCAATGTTCTCTGCAATACCATTCTCACAACAATGTGAAGCAAACCTCAAGGAAACTTAGACCCTTTCTCATATTATGTAACATAATCAAATCATCCCAAGTTAACCATAAATCTCATAATATCCATCGATCACATAATCCCAAGTTAACCATAGATCCCATAATATCCATCGATCACATAATCCTAAGTTAACAATAAATCTCATAATATCCATCGATCACATAATCCCAAGTTAACCATAAATCCCATAATATCCATCGATCACATAATCCCAAGTTAACTATAAATCCCATAATTACCATCATAAGAAAGGAACTCATAACAATACCATAACAACCATTACATAATAAGAGCCAATAAAACGACAAAGAGCACAACTCCCCCAAAGTCAACACCAATCATCCATACTATCCATAAACCTTATCAACAATCCATCCATAATAATAATTTCCAATAAAGCCATCTCAACCGTTACATATAAACCAACTCTATTCCCCATAAAGGAAGGGAAAACAAGAGAACAAAATACCGTATGCCGACCCTCAACAAATTCTTGAATCATCCATAATTACGGAGAACTTTATCATTATAACTAACAATATCACTTAACACCATATTCTCATATAACAATTATCAACAAAGTCCACAACAACAGTGGAACCAAGTACTCCACAACAAATCCCATATTACCATCCTCTCAATATTACGGAACAATCTCAATAGAACTCCAGTTTCACTTCATTACATGGCTTACTTGTTAAGCACCTGGTACCACAACTAATGAATGATCACACCACCCATGCAAGTATCACAGTGATCCCAACCAACCAGTCCGTCCACAAAGTCATACCCTGTCCTACATCTCACAAAGTGTTCGAGACACATAGGTTTCAATTGTTAAATGGATCATCAGAGACATTTGTTGTTTCCCTTGCAAAGTGTAAATTCCACTCTCTTCAACTTAAAGTGAAGTTTTGTGTTTTACTGGTAGAGAGCCGATAAGTATTTTAATTGTGTCCTTACTCCTTAGGGAGACCTGTAGGCAAGATGTCTTCAATCATACACTGCCTAGGCACACCAGGTGCTTGTCATGGAGCTAGGTAAGACGCGCCTATATGAACCTATTGACAAATAACCAATGACCTTTGTAGAGATTTTATGACAAGTAAGCCTCACACTGAAGGAGTCATATAGGCGCGTAAGCCATTTAAATTATATGACACGTTACAAATCAAAGAACTATATTAAATCCAAAACTACCACAACAAAAGAGCGACTAAGAAACACCCTTAGCAGAGTTGTAAGAAATACCGAGGAGGAATATATTGGTACCTGAATCGGCACTTAGCAAGACTGATTGTCAATCCAACAACATGATCAGCAAAGTCAGCTTCATCTACACATTGTCTAGAATGTACCTTCTCGAAGTGGGTGCTTAGTGTTGCAAACACCTACAAGAATGACCATGAAATTAAAGTTAACACCATGATAGAGATAGCAAAAGATTCTAGACAATATGAGGATTTTATCTCAAATACCTCCTCCACCGGTGGGCGCCTCCAATCACTTTTGGCTGATGGGTTTTTGTACTTCTCTTGCTCCCTACACCATAGCCAAAATCATATACCCATTAAACTTCATTTACCCTCCAATAAATTTAGATGTGACAAAGCGCAGAACTTTTTCTTACATAGGATAAGCAACTATTTTGTTAAAAATATGGAGGAGAAGCAATCTTCTCTAAGTTTTTAAGAAAGGACCAAATGTCCCACCAAAAGGCCAGCCTAGCAAGAAAATACCACAGCCTAGAGTCTAAAATAGTGGTCATGAGCTGAATGCCACCTTAAATGGTACATCACTCCCTGATGTCTTTGAATTTCTTTAGGTCACTCTATGATGAAATGGAAAACGAAGCTTCCATGTGACATCAACATATTGTGACACTGCCATAATTAAAGCCTCACACTGAGTGGGCTACAGTTGTTACCACAGATTCCATAATAACTAGAAGTAAAAAAACTATGTGATTAGACACATTCCCTTTATGCTACAAATTTTCATGGGAACAAACAATTTTCTTTTCCTCGTGATGAAGATAATAGCTTTGGAAACACTCCCCAAGTAGATACTCCACCAGCTTGTCTGGAGCATAACCATATCCAGATTTTTTTTTATGGTGTCCTCACCTTGGCCTATTCATATAGACCTTTGTTTTGGCAAGAAATAAACGCAAAGGAGATAGATGGCATCACATAGAGCATAATTTCCAAAGCAAAATTATGAGTATAGCAACAATCTTCAGTTGGAAACCACGACGAGTTAAAAAAATCGTAAGAATCAGGTATCCTTTTTCCTGATCTTTATTGTCAAGACTAATTGCCAAGGTTCACTCCATTCAGAGTTTATTAACCAGTTGGAAAACATTCTTACCAAAAGATTACAGTCAGCAACAATGAAAGTAAAAAACTAATTTAAAACTACATAAGAAATAACTCATTTAACTTAACCAAGATAACATTCCATTAAAAAAAAATTAAAATACACCAAAGGCTACATCAGATAAGAGACTGTCGGTATAAAAAGGAAAAAGGTTCAAGACCATGTCAGTTTAGCCTAAAGGGGTGGGGGGGGGCTAACCTTTTATTGATGTAAGCCATCAATCTATTAGTTATACAGCAAATTGTATAAGATGGAAAATGGCTTCGGACAGCAGAAACATGATTGAAAAGGGATTCATCGATAGCTAGTTTGCAAAATCTCTCAGCCTCATAAACAAGCAAGATATAAGGGATTTCAGCCCTTCCAGATGAAATCTGCAACAAATAATAATCTTGTCAATGTAGATAATGAGCAATCGTTTTAAAGTACTCGATCTATCACCAACTTATGATAGCCTGAAGCCAACCACAAAAAAATAAAGAAACGGAGTTCACAAGTGATGCTAATTTCACATATTGAAACCAATTGTTTTCTCTGCGTTCAACACTTCACCACATGCAAGCATTTGATGAAACCTAATCAAGACAACAAATTCAAGGGTTCAGAAACTTAAGAACACCACAAGAAACCTGAAACAAGAGTTTTACAAAATTAAAGATAAACATGAAAACAAGAATTCAATTTACTTTTGTCATTTATATCTTCTGTTATTCAGAGTTTTACAGAGTTGAGCTTACAACTGAAAGATTTACTCTCATGCTTTCACTGCAAGCTACAAATGGGCATCAAAACAGCAGGAGACAGAATTCACTTAATGAAGATGATAAGAGAAGCTTGCTTGCAGAAAATCTGCAATATTTTTCCAGCCACAATCACGCTGTTAATATAGAATGAATGTTCTTCAACTTGATGCTTTGAACTGATTCTCATCCTGAGAAGTGTGGCAAGTGTTACATTTGAACAGAAGAAAATTCATTACACTAACAGCATGCTCTGGGAGAGATTATAGATTATAAATGAGAAAACAATAGAAGACAGTAAACAAAAAAAAAAAAAAAGAAAAAAAAATGACAGTTTAGGATAATGATGATACTGGCAAGCTCACCCATGCCACTTAATGTTTCAGGCAAAAATAATTATCAGAAGCTGCTTAAGACACATCATTCTTCATCTCATACACATAACCTCCACACAAAGCTGATAGCAAATACCTGGGAAATTTGTTCAGGAACAATCATGGTCCATAAAATTGAGCATTCAACTGGATTGGAAGTTATTGTATATTTAATGTCTTTCTCAGCTAGCCTACTTAGTAGATTTCCTGTAATGAAAAGGAACACTACTTAATGCCTTTGGCCTTTTACTACATGAAGAGGTTATAAGGAAGTGGAGATAAGCACAAGCTTTCTAAGTGGAACAGTAAGGAAGGATATACCTCCAATTGACCCCATTTCAACAACCTTTTTATCTATTTGAGCCACAATGGAGTTCACAGCAAACTTCCCTTTTTCCCATTTTTGCATTTCTTTCTCCAATTTCTTCAATTCAGCTGCTTCAGCCCTCAAAGCAGCTTTATGCAATTTATCTTGCTACATGGTAAGAATCTCAATCAACAAATTAGCACCATGGCGTGATCAATAACTTACTGACAGGATGTGCATTTAACTTCAAAGTAAAGCAAATATACTGACTTCCTTCTTATGTTTTTTCTCTTCCCTCAGGCGGATTTTTTCCGCCATTGTCATTTTCTGCTTTTCCAAACATTCATTTGTATTCTTTTTCTTTGGAGCTTTACTCTTGACTCTACATTTCTTCATCTGGATGCCAGTTTCTTCCTCCTGTCTGTTGATTTCACCATGACTATGGTTGTTTTCATCATAAGGTTGGACCTGGAATAATTGCATGAGACATTAAGGCATTATGCGTAGAACATTATATCAATAACAGCATGATATTTCCTCTTTAAACAGTTAAATAGACAGGACCTTAGTGCATTTCCACTTATCTTGGTAACAAAAGATACTTCGATACATTAGCCCACCGAGGCAGTTTTGACAAGAGTATGAGAGTGAACCAATGTCACCTTACCCACCCTCCATGAAATACAATCCCCAAAACCAGAAAACAGAAGAGTAGTGTAAAAGTAGTGACTGGGAAAAACAGGGTAAAACTAAAAAGTGCACTAGTACACAATAGGACCAGAAAAAATTACTAAAATCTCCAGCACAAAAGAAGAAAGACATTAATGCAGTGGAGGGAAAATGGGACGAATAATCAGCCTGATAAATAAAGAAAAAAAAAAAAGAAGAAGTTCCACGCATCACCTTAACCAATGATCACCTTTTTAGATTTTTCTTTATTTCATTGACTTAAATATTTGCGCACACTATTGCTATACACAATTTGAACCTTTTCTTCCCATAAACAACATGCTTCAAGCATATTCATTTTTAGAGATTCTCTCGAATATATCAGTTTATCATTTTGGCTAGGCTTCGTATTTTGTTTAGAGAGTAACAAGAACATGAAAGGTTGCCAGCCCAGATATAAAAATAGACTTAATATAACAACAAGAAGCTGAAATTTTAAAAGAAATGTTTTCCATTGTTAATTTCTCAACCACTAAATTAAAGGTACTAATAAAGATAGCCTTACAAAAATAGTCAAAAAAAAAGAAAGGAAGTATAATAATAATAAGGAACAACAAAAGTCAACTGTCATCTTACATTGAGAGGAGAGAGTGGATGGGTATCATGATGATCCAAAGAGACTGAACATGAATCATGATCTGCAAACATTTGCATGGAGTCATAATCCCTGTTACCATGAAGGAGTTCAAAGAAGATTCATATAGCTACAAACAACCTGTTGTGTTTTCTTAAGAAGACTAGGGGAGCAATTTATCGAGCAAAATAAGAGATTTAAAGGTTAACGAAGATGTGGGCACTAACTTACAAGGATGGGTAGATACAATAAATCTTTCACTTAATGGGGTGTAATTCTCAACATCAAAGCCAGCAGCTGTTTCATCCTGAGAATTCACCTTGCTAAATCCATCATCGGAATCATCATCTGATCCCAAACATATCAATCCACTAATACCTGTAAAACACAATTTCAAGGATGCTGCCAGCCGCATTACTCACACAGTCACAAGCAAAATATTTTGAATCAGTAGACCTCAAACTTAATAATGGAAGGGCATAAACAGAATTAAAATATCTATTTCTCAAAAATAGATCAAGCATTTACATTTCTTCCAGATGTCATTGTGAAGGATTACAGCATGAAACTATCTTGCCTTTGCCTGTCAGATACAAGAAAGCTAGCAAGTTTATCTTGTTGACAAAGGCAATGCATCCCCCACAACATCCAAATCAGCGTTCAAGAGATTCCTCAAAATAGAGAGAAAAATGAAATTTCATCGATGCCCCGATGTTTCGTGGATCTTAATATTCTAATGAGGTTAGTCAGGCACTACTCAGTTGCTTGCTGGTCAATTTTCAGAATCAACCAAACCTTTCCAGTACGCATCCAGAAAACACAACTGCACGAGGAGATCAGCATAAGGAGTAGCGGCATTGCAGCGCCTCATCAACTTCAATCCCACAGTCGGATTTGGACGACGAGAGAAATTATCAATGTTATGTGCGAAGCTTGGAGGGAGCCTTTAACAATTTCTTCCAATCCTCATTTAACAATTTCTTGCAAACCCCAACAAGCCATTTTTTTCATGGAGTATCAACAACTCAACAAATACAACACAGATGAAAGTGATATTCGTAAACCCTAATCCTCAAAAAAATGTCAAAGTTCAAATATTCAACCGAGAATGAATACCTCACCTGCGGATTTGCTGTGTGAGTTTGAAGGACCGAAATGGGGATTAGGCAAACCGGAAGTGCACTTGATAATTCTGAGCTCGGATTTCGACAAATCCGACATTGGGGTCTCGGCAACGAACAAGGGCGTGGAGGTCGAAGTTGTCGGTTTCTGAGGAGTGGGATCGTCTTCGATGATGACAAAATTAGGGTTTGACTGAGGGTCTAACCTCGGTCGCTTCAACCGATCCATGGACGGAGTGGAGTAAACGTCCTTGCCTCCATCACTGTTGTTGTCTTCATCGTCGGAGAGGATGTCGACGTGAAATGGTTTCGACATCGGATACGAGTTGGAGAGTTTGGGTGGGCGGGTAGCCGAGCGGAACCAGGGAGATACCTCGGACGTCGGAGGACCGTCTTCGCTGGAGGATACTACTTCAAGCTTCGAATTGGTAAGGCGGGATGGGTAATACCGTAAATAGCCTAGATCCTGGACCCGGGTCAATATATCGATCCGGGTTTGATCATCAAAGGTGATTACCTTGCCCATACTCTTGACGTGTGCGTGTGATTTTTTTTTATTTTTTTTTTATAAAATAGTAGTGTATTAATATTTTTTATTATTAAAAACGATAATATATTATCATTTTTCATTGTTAAAAACGGTAGTACCGTTTTTCTTTTTATTTATAAAACGATAGTATCTAACTGTCATGTTGTTAGTTTACAGCTGTTATGCTATTGATTTACATATATTAATTTTGAAAAATTTGTTACGATTTCGTGTAATGTACGGATTACACCTACTCTATATTACAGAGGATGATTGTTTTTTAAAACATCAATAAACGACAGTTGAGATTTATTTACCAAAAATGATAGGATTGCAACAAAAGTTTACAACATGTTTATAACAACTAATTTTTATCGTTGATTTTGATTGATTTTGTTAGATATATGTAGATTAGTGGGTTGTGATAATAAATTAATGGTGTGAATCAATTGTTTAACATATTTTTTAAAAAAATATTGTAAGTATATCATTACTTTTTTTTTTACACATAAATACACACAAACAACGGTTGAATCACGCCCAAATCAAGAAAAAACACAAGTCTTCAAACTTCTCTCCTCTCTTCACTCACACGCCTCTCTCCTCTCTCCTCTTTCATCTCCCCTCTCCCCTCTCGCGTATACTCTCTCGACCACGGCGATTACGAGCGGCGACGAACGTTGACCACCAAGCTGCCCTTCAACTCTCATCTTTCATTCTCTACTTTTGTCTCTCCTCTTGCAAACCTCTCTGTAATAACCTATGTTTTATTTAACCCGATTTTGTTAAATACTAGAAAATTGGACTAAACCAATTGGTTTGAGGAAAGGATTTGCTTTGCTTGGGTATGGAGTTTAAGAAACTTAGAGACCATTTTAAGTCCTATTTATTTTTGTTCCATTTGATTGAATGAAAATGTCTACTTTACCCTCACTTGGGGTTTATGACCTCCACCCTAAAACCCTCTTCGTCATCCTTCCTCTTCCCTTTTGACCGTTCCTCGCCCCCTCCCTCATTCTCTCTTCGTTTTCTTTCTCTTCTCCATCATCTTCCCTTCCATTTTCCTCATTTTAGGCTAATTTCCAAAGCATCAGAGGATAAGGAGGAGATTGATTGGCTTAAGGAGAGCAAGAACCATCCACTTTTGAGCTAGGTTTTGGGCAGCTTCTACCCAATGTGAGAATTTTAGCTTTTTCATGTGTGTAGCCTCATATCCATGGATGAATTTGAGATTTGAGGGTTAGAGCATGCCATTAAGATGTTAATGATGATGATATCCATGGGAATCATTGTTTGGTTGACATTTGAGATGATTGTGTGATTTTTGTATTTTGCCTTCCTTGATGTCTTGAGAGGCATGTTAGAGCTTGTTAAGGATGTTTTTTATACTTGATTTCGTGCTCCTTTTGGCAGAGAATCATGTGGGAGTATTGGGGATGTGTGGGTTGTCGATTGGGAGTGTTTTGGTGCATCTCGTATGTTGCAGACGGCGAAGCACGCCCGTGCCACGAGGCACGGCCGTGCCTCGTGCAATAAAACATGTAGATAAGATACAGTTCCATTGAATAACATGGTTAAGAATAAGGTTGATCACTTCGGGGTCTTGAGTTATCTATTAATGTGAAGGATAGTTGGCTTCAATGAACCATGCGGGTTATCGTCGGTTTCATCCCAAGTTGGGGTGTTACACCTTCGACCACTTCTCACACATGCTGACTTAAGTATATGAGCGGTCTTTTCGGGGTCATACCTCGGGATATCCTCGGTTGTTGTTTGCTCATTCCCTCTCAGGTTTTCACTAAAGAGGATCAGAATCACCTCCGAATCACCTTTCACTCCTTCCCCGAGCCGACCGGGTCCTCTCCGTCGGCCGGAGCCAGCTCCATCCTGATCGGACCGGGACTTTGATGTTTGTCCTTGGAAAGTTCTGCGCGCAGACCACCCCTGGGGTTTTTCAGGTGCAACAAGTTGTCAACTCAAAACTTCAAGCTCGAGCTGCTACCAAAAAAACTCATGCTTGAGTTGCCACACGAAATTAAGCATTACAGCCAATTTTTCAACTCCCCAAAAACCTTTAGAATTTCAAATTGTATACGGGGGACCACAGATAAATCACGATTTTTTCAAAAAGAAAATCAGTCCTTTTTATACCCAAATTTGTTTCTTTCCTCTTTTTTCTGCCAGCCTTTAGATCAAAGAGGATTAAATCTCAGCCCTCAATTTGATTAATCTGATACCTTAATTATCCCCTATAAATGGGGCATCACCCTATTGTGATCTGGACCTCTTTTTTCCTCCCCCATTTTTAGAGCTTCCTTTGATTCTGTTGCCATTCTCTTACTGGAAGAGTTTTTGGAAAAGGAAAAAAGGTGTCAGCTCTTTTTGTGATTTTCTTCATCTCTTCCACACAAGATAAACAAAAGAGAAGAAAATGAGCTCCTTTTCATGTGAAGAATTTTTGGTGTCACACACTCTTTATATAGAGAGCCAAGGTCTAATATACAATCTTATTTTTCCATGCTCAACCACCAAAAGTCTAAGCTCTTTCTCACCTCATATTCACCTCCTAGCCATGTACACCAGACATACAAATATATTTATGTGGTTTTTTTTTTTTTTTAGTCTCGAGTGATACTACCGGAGTGCTTCACTACCCACCGTTCCTGGATTGCATCATCTAATCTACAGGAGATAGATATGCTCGATGACAATATTATTTTGCCTACCGAATATTGCTTTCGACGTTACTGAAATTTCTTTTATTTTTTTTAGTGGTGAGGACACGAAATTCATTCATGTGTGTGTCTTTATATTTTTATAGTTCTTTCATGGATGCTTGATTCATAATCTGTAAGATGTTGTATGCTCCATGCTACTCTAGTCTCTTGACTACACTATTCATCTTTCATGCTATCACACATTTGTATCACATTGATGTCATGCCTGATGATATGTGATGATTGTGAAAATCATATTTTTCAGTAACTACTTAACCATGTCTCGGTATTTTAATTCAAACAGTCGGATGTTTGCAAACAACTCACTGATTTCAAACCGAAAAATCAGTTCTTGTTTTCCCCAAAAATATTTTTCGAAAAAGATTTTTGACGGTCTCCGAACTACCGAAAATATTTCTAATACTATTGATATCGGGGGAAAATTCCCCTCGAGACACGTGGCCAAATGGTTCGAGATTGGATCGTCCGGCCTAAACCGGTCAAACCCGAGCTCTCGGTCAAATCGGGTCAAATCAGGTCAAACTTGGTCAAACCCGGTCAACCCCGAGAAAACCCGACCAAACCCGTCCCGAAAAATTCTCCATGTCACCACGAGCGCGTGGGCGCAAACCATTCGTCAATCGGAGTTAAAACGAGCTCAAACGGGCCTCCGGAAGTTTTCCGTGCGGATTGGTAGTGCGCGCTCGGTGGTGCACCCTCGGTATATTAAGCTCGGTCTACTAGGCTCGGTAGTGCGCCCACGGTGTACTATGCTCGGTAGTGCACCCTCGGTATACTGGGCTCGGTATTTTCTCTCTCCTCCCGTGCCTATAAATAGTGACTCACCCACTCATTTACACATTTGATTTTTGGACCTCCATTCCAGGCACTGTTCATCTCCTTTGCTGTGCACCCTCGGTACTCTGCCAGCAGCTCCTCCGCCGACCACGCTCGGTTTTGCCATCGGTCTACAACGCCCGGTACTCCGGCCACAGGCGCACGCCCGGTACTCCGGCCACAGGTGCACGCCCGGTACTCCGGCCACCAGGTGCACGCCGGGTAGTCGACTCACCCTCGGCTCCCTTCCACCATCAACCCTCGGCTCCCCTTCACCAACATCTCCCTCAGTGAACCACGCTCGGCCTTCTCTCCATCGGTGCACGCCCGGCTGCCCCCTCGGTGAACAGCGCTCGGCTCCACGCTCGGTGAACACCGCTCGGCAGCCCCCTCGGTATTCTTCCACCGACGGCAGACGGTGCATGCCCGGTAAGTCGGGCTCGGTTTCACACTCGGTAGGACGCCCGATCGAGCTCTATCTCCATTTTCTCGGCCTTCTCATCATCTGCCCGGTTGATTTTTCCTCTTTGCAAGCTTGGTTTTGGCCTCCCATGGCCGACTGTCCTAATGTTCAGGAGGTTGAAGATGAAATCTATTCCCAGATCTAGTCAACATCCAATTCTCGGTCAACTCTCCATTTAATTTTGGGCCATTAAACTTGGGCCAAGAGGGGACTTGTTATACCAAACCCATTGACATTAAATCAAGACCATTAATATCAAAATCAGGCCCAGTGAGCTTAGGGTTTCTAAGCCCAGCCACATATTTGATTCGACACAAGAGATTGGCCCATGTGGTCATTAATTTAATGGCCCATTAAACCACTTAACCTAAATAATCCATCATCACATTTTATCTCTAAAATTAGGGTTTAGGCTCTTTTTCCCCACTTTCTCCACCTAATCCACCAATTTTCACCCGGTGACCATAAAAATCCCGCAGACGCCCTGTTTAACCCGTTTTGACCAACCATGCCTAACCAGCCCTCTTTCTCTCTCTTGCACTCTCTTTCTCTCTTTTCTGCATTTACCGGCTCTTCTCGCACGCAGGAGCGGCCGGTCATTTTAAACACTTGCTGACTTAGGCATCGGAGCGGTCTCCCCGGAGTCACACCGTGGGGTACCCTCTGACGTGTTTGCTCATCCATCTCAGGTCCTCTTCGGAGCGGGTCGGGATCGCCTTCGGATCACCATTCACTCCTCCCCCGCGCCGACTGGGTCCACTCCTCCGGCCGGAGCCGCTTCATCCCGATCGAACTGGGACTTTGATGATCGCCTCTGGAGGGTCCTAGGCGCTGACCGTCCCCGAGATTTCCCCAGGAGCATCATTTGGCGTCGTCCGTGGAAAACAACCGAACAAGTCACGCCATGGTGATCCCGATGCGCCCAAAAAGGCTTTGCAACCCCTTTCGCAACAGACCTCCCTATCCTGTCAATCAGAGAAATGATGCACGAGATTTCCCTCGTCCGCTGGCCCAAACACAAAATGACCCTGTCACTTGGGAGGAGGTCAATCAGCTGATGACCCAAATGATGACAACTTTCATGATGGAACTTCAGAGGAGATTTCCTTCTCCACCGCCCGTGGAAGCTCCGGGGTCCCCGTTGCGCGCGACTCCGCTCAGAATGCTACCGCCACCGCCTGAGGCACAACCGAGTTTAGCATAATGGTGCAATTACCACGGCTTTTTGGATCATCGCAAGGAAGAATGTCAGGTGCTGCCAAACCTGCATGGAATCCCGCAGTCTGTTCCTCCTCCCTCAGGATCCCAGTGGCGCACGTTTCACGGGATTTTTGGCCACAACACTGATGAATGCCGAGCTCTTCGGAACCAGCGCACAGCTCAACAGTCTGATCCTCCTCCCTCGGGGGCCTAGCGGTCCGACTCTCTTCCCCGAGGACATCACTGTAGGAGAGGAAGGCCTCGAAAACGTCGGTCAAGATCCCATAGGATGAGCCATTCGCAGGAGGGGCTCACTCCTCAGACACCACCGGTAGAACAGGTTTCTAGGGAATTCACCCATGAGCAGCACTATTGGGAGCTTGTCCAGCAACAACACTCACCGCAAGCCGAACAGACTAGCCGCCGCGAGAAGGAATGGTGCATGTCTCACCAGGAATGCGACCACGACGCGGAGGAATGTCCAACACTCCAAGACCAGCGTGCAACCAAACAGTCTCCTCCCCCTGCTAGGCGCCGCCGCTACAGGAGTAACCGAGGTGAGTATTGTCCAAGATACATCCCGTACAATGTGAACTGGAAGCTGGAGAGGCATGCAGAGAGGCTCGCCAGATGGAAAAGCTAAAGGCAGCAGAGGCCTCCTCCTCCTGACCGTTGCAGATCTTCCTTTTCGACTCCAAAAAGACGCGACAGAGACCCAAGCCCCGAATCCAAGGGATGTGAAGCTTCAATAGCTTGGGGATAGACAGCCTCATCGATCCCAATAGTGTGCAAGCTGCCTAGGATCCCACTTTTGCTATGCAGGACTCACTAACAAGTCCCTATTTTGTATTTTCTTTCCTTCTCCTTTTACTTATATGTACTCGCTTATGTTTTTAATGAAATTGAGAATTGACTTGAGCATCGGAGGGGCTCCCCGAGGTTAAAAACCTTGCGTCCCTGCTGACTAGTTTGCTACGTAGCACAGGCCTAAAGACATATAGGAATGCCCAGACCACTTGCGATGACATCTGTACCGCATAGCCGACCCATGCCTCATCATTACTGCTGGAGTCCGCACTTCCGCAACACGAGGCTCTTAGTGACATTCTTTCACCCTTACTCTCTTTGTTTTGACACAAAAGATAATAACGTACGGAAAAGATTTTTCCCTTGCAAAGTATAGCAAACCGGACCCGCTCGTCACCTGTTGGCCCCAGGGGAGGGATGGATCTGTCCCGCAATTGAGTATTAAAGTCGGCTCTTGTACCCATCTCTAACTCAGTGGACTGGATGGGGGACTCGGAGCCTTCGGGCCGAGGAACTCCGTCACTGAGTCGGGCCCGCTTCGCATGAAAAATCTCGTCTTCATTAACTCTTGCTAAAAGGATCAATCACCTAGTAGACCCGCAGTGAGTATTAAAGTCGGCTCTCGTCCGCATCTCTATCTCAGTGGTCAGGATGGTGGACTCGGAGCCTTCGGGCCGAGGAACTCCGCCACTGAGTCGGGTCCGCTTAGGTCTTATTTAACATTTTAATCACCTAACTGTCCCGCAATTGAGAAATCACGTCGGCTCTCATCCGCATCTCTATCTCAGTGGACTGGATGGGGGACTCGGAGCCTTTGGGCCGAGGAACTCCGCCACTGAGTTGGGTACAGTCCTAACGATTTCAATGTCAAGTACAGGTCTCAGATTGCGCAGACTGGATTATCCCGCTCTTGACTGCGTCGATCTAGCGCATTATATCCCGACCTGACCTCCCGACATCGTCGAGAAGATAAAAGGATACTTTTATGATTAATATAGGCATATCTGCTTCTTTGTTTTGAGCATGCTTGTCTGTTAATGTGATTGTAGGCACGTAAAATACCTAAACTCACCTGTTCGTCGTCAGCGACTCTTTAACCTCCTTGTAGGCCGAGTTCATCCTGCCTCGGATTATGAACCATGTTTTCCGCACCTCCTTGTAGGCTGGGTTCATCCTGCCTCGCAGTGTGTACCATGTTCTCCTCCCCTCCTT